>NDGN011299300.1:0-23100 GCA_002564285.1 Tympanoctomys barrerae
TCAGAGCAGCATCAGCTGTGCAATGAGAGGCACCATGCGCTCAAGCAACGAGGTTTTCAACTATTTATATTGCTCTTCTAATGACTGGCGACTGGCTTGCGCCGTCGTAGATCGCGCTCTCTCTCGTCTCTTTCCCCACACAAACACACACACATACACACTCCATCACACTAACTGATCACACTCCCTGTCATTGATTGATTGTCTAGACCACCATTAGCACCACTCTCAGGACCAAGAGATAACACGCAGGCACGCGGGGGACACCCCGTGTCTGCACCACATCCCAAGCCAGCCCTTGGGTGCCTGAGCACACAACCGCGCCGACGCCATGGCCCGGCAGAAGACCCTGCTGAGTGTGCCCAGACTGCTGGTTCACAGAAATGTGAAGGGCACACACACATGCTTAAGGCACTTGGCTTATCACAGCTTGTTCTACAGCAATAGAAAAATGATGCAGAATTTAATGAGGTCATTATTGTTGACTTCTATATACTTGAGGTCATGAAAATTCACAAAATAAAGAAACGGGGTCAAATACAGCCCCTATACATCCAGGGTGCTCTACAGAAGGTTGTGGCGAGACCACTTTCCTGTGACCTGGGCCACAGAGGAGGAGGAGGTCGGGGACCGCTCAACTGAGGACGGAAAGCTAATTGGACTTCCTCTTGGTCCACTCTCGGGCCAAAAGCATGAAAGTACATGACAACAATGCTTTCTGGTATTTCTAGCTAGGAACTAGATGGCTGTGCCCTCCTAGATCAAGGCGAGTTAACCAATAACTAATCTTGCCCACTCACTGATCCTCCAACTTAACAGCATTCCTTATTCTAATAGAAAATTTTACTTGCATATTTTATATGTGTTTTAATTCAGTGTCCTTGCAATGATAGCTACAGAATGGAAGAATCAAATGCCAAAGGGTAAACCCAACTTCTAGCCTGTGAAAGTGTGTTCTGCACAAGCATCGGCTGCGGGGTGGCAGTGGTTCACTCAGAAACATCCACAAACAGGACCCAAGGAGGACTCCGACTGCATTCTGCTGCTGCACAGTGGGCCCTGGGGCTCAGGTTTCTCCGCAGAGAGCTCTGAATAAGAAAGACTCATCTAGTCTCTTGCTGCAGCAATGTGAGAGGGGGCACCAAGACCTTGGGCTCGGAGAGAGACAGGCAAACCAGACATGGGGGAAATCACCAGCTTTGATAAGGCCAAGCTGAAGAAGACTGAGATGCAGGAGAAGGACACCCTGCCGACCAGAGACCACTGAGAAGGAAGAGCAGAGTGAGATTTCCTAAGAGCCCAGAGGATTCCCCGCCCCGTCACCTCCGAGATCCCCAGTCGTGATATGGAGGAAGAGCCACTTGCAAGACAGACACGAGCCACAAGCCACCCTGTGAACTTGGGCATTCCATACCATTGCCACCAGCCCATGGGTCTCTGAGGGGACTCCCCCCCATCAGACTGAAAAATTCTCCACTTTGTCCTCAGAGATTACAGAAAATTATTGGTATGTCAAATGAAACTAAAACACATCTCATGGCCAAAAAGGAAAAGAAAGACTCATCTGTCTTATATGATAAGATCTGTTGGGATTCAGCACAATCAAGTGGCCTGACTCCGATTTACTTATTAAAGCAGCTTGTCCTTCCCGCCACCACCAGGCATCATTGCTGAGTTGTACAGATTTATTGTAGCATAGGAAATTAAGTTTAATACTAGAAATAGAGGATGATATTAAGAGTTCATTTTAGTCTACTTGAGCTAAATGTGTAACTAGTGCAGAGACAATGAACCTTTTGTGATGATCATTTAATAAAATTCCTGGAAGTTTGGCCAGTGTATCTTAGTTTTGCTTTATTTCATTCAGTTTTGTTTTTAATGTCTCCATCCTCTTCCTCTAAGGGACAGACTGAAATATTCGCTCACCTCTTCTTGCCCTCTATTCACAGATGTAAAGGATTAATTGATAGGAATTTATCTTCTTAAGTAGCCAAAGTTTTAAATAAGGAATAAATTGTAAAATTTGATTAAGAAACCTATTAGCACTCTTCACTCTTTGGGAATGTTACGGGTACTGTGTCTGAAATGTAGCTGAGCAGTGACTTCCCTACCTTGTGTGTAGCAAAGCGAGCCACAGGTGGCTGCCGTGCAGCGTGGGCGCTGGTCCACACCTCCACATCACACCCAGGTCTTCCTGTCTTTCAGCTTAATAGAATCCACTTAACCTCCAGACAAAAGCAGGACTCCATCCTCTGCGCTGCCGTTGAGAGCACCCACAATTAGCTCCAAGTGAAGACTTCCGAACCCCACGTTACCATGGTAATAGCTGAGTCTCAGAATCGGCTCAATCTCCCCAATCATCCCAATGTTCCTGCTTTAAAATGTCATTACCAGTAAGCCTACTTTGGCTTTAACACACATGTGGCAGCAAGTCAGGGAAGGAGCAGCTTTTATTTGCCTCCAACATAGCAATCCTAGAAGTACGCATGTATTTATAGCTCTAATATGTATAGAAGCAATGATTTCCAAGCTCATTTACTATGAAAGCAAAATGAGTCAATATACCCTTGAAATACGGTGAAGACGTGCGACACTTCCACATTTATTACTTCCTGTGTGTGCTCTTTTCTGCATTTTATGAGGCCTAATTAGATACACAAAAGAAAATTAAGGAAAATGGTTTTAGCTTCCACTTTCTCCGGCTTATAAGTCTCAACAATGTGAAACTCCCAAAGGGAAGAAGATCATTTCATCATCCTAAGGATATAATAGCTATATTCCCCAGAGCTTCTGGGAATAATTTTATAGAACATCATAAAGTAAAAAATATTCCTCATGTATTGAAAATATGGCGCAGGAACAATTTCCACCATATGTACAATTCATGCAAATAAATCATATCTTCTCTGCCTGTTAATTAAGTCTGCTTAAAAGCTTTTCTATCTTAATGCATCTTTGGAAATGAAAAGAAAAATAAGCTCACTGATCAAAATGTGCTAATATGCAGTTACTTTAAGAGAAAATTTTTTCAAATCATTATATATCTAAAATTAATTACTGGTGGGGACAGGCTTTTTCCTCAGTCCAATAGCAATGGCCAATTATATTTTTATGTCTTAAAGTACTACTTTGAAATATAGAGACTTCAAATTTATCCCAAACAGGCTGATTGCTTCTTGAAAGCAGATTCGCTTTAGAAGGCGCATCTCTTAGAAGGCGCATCTCTTCCCGGTAGTACACTGGTGGGTTACAGCCCCCATAAAGCAGCCTAGGTGGGTGAATGGAGGAAATTAATGATCACGCTGATGCAGCTAAGAACCTGAAGAAGTTATTTGTAAACTTTAGAAACTTTAACTCCGTGTGATTTTTGTTGAGCTTCTGTCTCCTTTCCAAGAAAAATTATCTGATAATTATGGGGGAGAATAGAGATGTATCACAGATGTACTGACGCTCTCCTGAGCGCAAGAGGCAGGACCTCTACTTCATAACTACACTTTGAAGAAGCCCAGCAAGACTTGATTTCTCTTTTTGAAGGGTTTCCTAGAGCTGTCCTGCTGGAACATGCCCTGCCAGGTGCACAATGCACCATTGTAGCTCCTCCACTCAGCTCAGTGAATTCCAAGTGGAGCGAAAGTCACCCACAATAGGCGACTCTGGCAGATGACACCAGCATAAATCCATCACGTCCTTCTGACATGACACAGGAGTGTGCCTTATCAATCTGGGTTCTTAGTCAAGCTACAAGGTCACAAGATTTTTTCCAGACTTTTCACTTGACATACATTTAGACTTATGTATTACCTATTATATTAGTTTCCAAAAGGAAATGTTAGAGAAATATTGACTTGATGGAAGGAGGAGAAATTTTCCTTGAAAATGATTGAACGTAAACTATTACAGTTGGTATGCTTGTTATGAAGCACTGTTTAAAGTGCTTTAGATATCTGTGGAGTCCTTACAACTATCTGATAGATGAGGAAAGTGGCAATAGCAAGAATTCAATAATAAGCTTAGCTGGCCAAAGAGCTTAATGGATTAAAATGCCTGCAAGCAGGTGCAGAGCCCGAGGGTTTGATCCCTGGGCCTGCCATGTGGGCCCCCTCTCCTAGGTGCACTGAGATGGCAAGTGAGGCTGGGCATGAGCCTGTAATCCCAGCTCTTGGGAGGCTGTAAACAGGCAGATCACCATGAGTCCAATCTAATAGTGAGACCCTGAACACTCCAATCTAATAGTGAGACCCTTCCCTAAAATACAAAAATAATAAAAGTAATAAGCCCAAAGATACATCTCACTTACACAGACAGAATGATGAGGCAGCTTTTCAGTCACTGTTATATTCACGATAACTCTATCACCTACTTTAATGAGCCAATATCCCCCAAAAAAGATTTAGTTGACTTGGTCTGACTTTGATCAAGACAAATTTAAACTTTTTCTTCAATATTTTATTTTATTTTTTAGTTTATGTATTTGGTACAGGGTCTCACTACACAGCTCAGACTCATCGAGATCCTCCTGTTTTCAGCCTCCCCAGTGCTGGAATTAGTCTCGCACCACCACGCTGGGTCTCGGTGGAAGGCTCAGTACAGTTGTGGGTGGGGCCAGCACAGCACGGGTATCGGGGATCGAACCTGGATCCATAAGCTTGCCTAAGTTGGCACTTATTCCACTGAGCTATCTCGCCAGTCCCACTTCAACTTATTTTAATACAACTACTATGTACTAAAAAATGGCTTAGATACCCTGTAAAGTTCTGTAGTTGTTCAGGAAGAGAGCAAGGGAGGCCTCAAGGCTTTCCTGAGGTTCACAGTGGTACAATATTGGGGGCTTTCTGTGTCTTACATCTGAAAACATAATGCAGGCTGTTGCATCCTTGGAAGGGTGCTATGTCTGTACCAAGGCAATAAAGTTTCCTAAGTCTTAAGAGAAAAATCTCCATCACACACACACACACACACACACAGAGAGAGAGAGAGAGAGAGAGAGAGAGAGAGAGAGAGAGGTGGAATAGCTATGACATCTACCACAGTCCTCTAGTTCTATTTAACATTACAAATAAGAGTCTTCTCCTCCACAAATAGTTGATCCGTTCTCCTGAGCTACATGCCCAGCCCAGCAAGCTGCCCCAGGAGGAGCCTGACACCTACAGTTCCTTGGTTACTTTGACCGCAGAGAGAGACACGATTCTCCAATATGACTGAATAGCTTGAGCAGGCCTGAGTGTCACACAACTTTCATCACAGACAGTTCAGTTGATTCTGCCTGCAAAATGGCTAATGCAGTAGTGGCGCCAGCCTGCCACACTGCCAAAGCATCCAAGATGATTCTGAGACAGCGTTATCCTTACTACACCAAGCGTGGCCACCATCAATTCAGTGGTTTCCTTCTTTTGCGTGGTAGGCACCAACATGACCTTCATGTGAGTTCACTCCTGCAGTCCTCTCAACTATCGTGACAGTGGCACTGTGTGACCTAGGAGTGTCAACATGCACCCATTTAAGGATCCTGCCTGGAGGCAGAGCCAGCAAGTGGTAGAGAGAGCTTGAAGCAACTGGTCTGCCTGGACAGAAACCTTCCAGAAACACTTTAGGCCTCCGTATGTAGGCTCACTCCTCCGCCTCACGATGGAAGGCTAATGTTTTTATTGTAAAGCTGAATAAGTAAATCACAAGGTAATTGTGTTTAATGGGCATCCACTGTGTCTCTCCCCTCGCAAACTCAACATGATATAGATCATCGAAATGGAACAGCCTCCAGCCCGCAGTAAGTCGGCTGCTATTTGGTAGATAAACTCCTTATCATGCAGAAAAATATCAGGGCAGACAAATAGACCACGAAGAAAATAAGACCATCAGCTAGAAGATAAGAAGTTTGCACAAAGCACGTTAATATAAATGGATGGCTGTCATGTTAAAAAATCAATTTCCTGCAGACAAGAGCAAGAGCAGGGTAAGAGGAAAATAAACATGTTTAAATTGAAAGAGAGCCTGTGATCTCAATGTGCACTCCTCTTTTGAGTGATAGTGGGCACTGCACTGTTTCCAGGGACAGCAATGCCAGATGCCACACTATATTGGGGGAGCAGGTGAAGGAGGCACTGGAGCTTAATGCATGATTAATGGGGACTACTTCAGGTCACCCACAGCAAAGAGAGCAGGCTGCAGAAAACCGGATCTTTGAAGATTTAACAGGTTCCTCGTTCTCTGTCAGTAGGCCCTTCAGCTTTGTCAAGCATTAGCTCTGTATTTCCCTACACTTAGGGATTTTTTGCTGTGGCTTTTACATTTTCAAAAAATCAGGTTGAATTTAAGCTAATGGACAANAAAAAAAAAAAAAAAAAAACATTGGGGTGGGATGTGCCGTTTCATGCCCAAGCTAGAGGAGGACCCGCCATGAATTAGAATGTGAAAGTGAGTGCTTCTGTTCTGCCACAACCTGTGTCACCAGTCAGCATCCTGAGGAACTACTTGAAATTATTAACACTTGCATGATAAATTGGAATGCCAAGAAGAAGCAAAGGAGGAGCAATTGCAGACACAGCTCCACAGTGAAATTAAAGGGCACTGGTTAATATAAGAAATAAATAAATAAAACTCTAGCTTCTCTGGATAAAGAAAAAGTGTAGCTAATTATTTTTTATTCTATAGGAATGCAAAATCAACTGTAAAAAATTCATGAATGAGACACAGGCTCGGCATTCCAGCCAATTCAATGATTTTTCAAATGCATGCCTTTACAAAGAATGTACTATTATTCTGTCTAGACTTGGTGGCACAGCATAATAAATAAAGAATGACAGCATCAATATATTTCATAAATACATAAATGGAATTTACATTATTTCTGCGTACTAATACTTTCTCTATTACCCCAGGTAAAGCAATGTGTATGTCTTCTAGAATAAAATTCATTGATAATGTCATTTTCTAGCAGACAAAGACATAGTAATGGCATTTATTTCTTTAGGTATATCCATCATCTTAAGTAAACCTAGGAAATTTGAACTTGGATACATAGATAATCCATTAGCTTCAGTTCACAGGTTTGTTTGCTTAGATTCTTCTCACGCATATCTCCTACCAGTCTTTCAAAGAATGCTTCAAGCACGTTTTTCTTTCCTTGAACGGGCCAAACTCACATAAAATAAACTACGATGGGTAACTTGTAAAACTATCAGTTGACATGAAGCTGAAATGACCTCTTTCTAAAACATTCCTTTAGAGAGCCCCACATTCCGCAAGGAAACCACCAGCAACAGATGGAAGTTCACTGCCACATGCGCCGAGTCCACAGTTTCTTTCAGTCTAACATTCCCTAGCACTGTGGAGACAGACAAGACCACTAAAAATATAATTCTGAAAAATAATCATCCCCTTTTAGGAAATCTACAAATATGCTGGGAAAGCAACATGATATGCACATCGCGTCCCACAGGAAAGGTGACCTATAATACATCATGTCACGATGTGCAGTTTAATGTGACATAGGTATGATTCACTTTTGTCCACTGAACATGAAAAGGGAAATAGTCACTCCGGCTGCACAGTACTCCAAGACTGGCGGAGTGCCTTGCGGCCCCTCCACACTCTCCAGCTCACTCCTGAGTGAACGATAGCTTTGCTTTCTGTGACAGTCCTTCACAATCCACAGCCTAAGGAGAGCGCGAGGTGCTGCACACAAGGAGTGTGCTGGTTTGGCTCTAGACCAGCCTGACTTCTCTTGGGAATCCTGCATCCAACGGCGTTTCAGTTCAGGGAGTGGGCAGAGTGCCTTCGCTAGGGGCACCTCCTCAGAGGTCAGCGCTGGCCTAAATACTCAAGCACAAGGGCTGTCAGTAAGGAATCCCGTGTGCAACTGTTAGCAACAGCTTCGGTCGTCTGATGCTGCCAATGTTGCCCTACCTACCGGCAACTGTACATGGTTCTTGCTCATGTTCATCGTTCAGAAGTACTGTAGGAAATAATAATTTATGTCTCTTTATTTTTCAAGCCATATTTGACATGCTTTGTTATTCTTAATGAGAAAGTTACTTTACAGACTACCTTTTCCAAGTCAAATGAGTGATGTAACAAATGATTGTGCTCTGCTAGTCAAGCCTTTCCTGGCTTGTTTACTGAAATGCTTAGCTTCAAATTCTGCCTAAATTTGGATCACAAGACAGAGGGTTGAAAAGAAGGTATTTCATTAATCTTTAAAATATACATCAGCCTGCCATGCCGGCCCCGCCCCTGGTGCGCTCTGAGACAGCGATTGAGACTGAGTGTGGTGGCGCACACCTGTAATCCCAGCACATGGGAGGCTGCAAGCAGGAGAGTCACTATGAGTCCTATCTAGTAGTGAGACCCTGAATGCTCTGTAGACCCTTCCCTAATATACAATAATTAAATAAATATGAGAAATAAAATCTGCATCAAAAAATACCTACTCCGGAGACATCATCTCTGCACAGACACAGACACCTGCGCCACATTGGCTGATGCACACATTCTCTTTTAATTTTGATCCAAAAAGTGCATGAAAATCAAACATCTATAAAGGTAAGTCAAACATCTATAAAGGTAAGTACTTCTGAAAACATGCCATCTCTTAAGAAAGCCCTACAGGGAGATTTTTACCAGTTTTACTAAAATGTGATGGTGCCCAATGGAACTCCATGGAGAGTCAGAGATCTTCCTGGTCCATGTTGTACAATGTGCCGGCCACCAGTCACCTGTATCTCTTGGCTTTTGAAGTGGAATGGGTGACACTGGCCATGTGAATTTTGAATTGATTTAACTTTGATTAATTCAATGTGAACAGTCTTGTATAGCTAGTGATTGCTGCTTTTGAAATGCTTAAAGGTAGTGTCATGTTGCATAGAAGGGGGTACAAGGCGACTGCTTCTACTTCCTATAGGCAGCAGAGGTCAACATGGCAAATAAGAAAAGTGGGGCAAAAGTCCCACATTCTTGGTACACTTGGGAATCTCCACGCCAGCCCTGTTGCTCTTCCTCCTCCAGTCCCTTGTTAGGTACCTATAGAGGTTTTACTTTTCTTTTTAAGCTTGTATTTCTGTTGCATGCACTTAAAGTATTCCAACTAATACAACTCAGTCCTTGTTTTCATGCTGCTCTGTGTTTTCTACCCAACTTCTAGATAAAATGTGTGCAATACTGTGACAAGAGACGTGACAGTTTTGTCATTTGTGTTTCCTATGCTGCCTGGAGTCCTGGGCAGCCGCACTCTGCATGTTCATTGAAAAGAACCCAGAAGCAGCTGGAGATTCCTCCCTAGCATTGTCAGCAGTGGCAGTGAGGGAAGGAACTGCCTTGTCACCAGAGCTAAGATGCCCAGCGTTACATGATGTCTGCACAAAAGGCCAACCTGCTGTTTCGGGTTTTCGGAAGGCAACACTAGAGATGGACAGTGGAGGAACCTGTGTCCATACAAAAGGAAATAATCACTGTGGCTGCGAAGCGTGCCAAACTCTGCTCCTATTGGATGGAGCTCGCTGCCAGGCTCCATCCTCTTCACTGGTGTTTCTGAGTGAAGGGAAGTTTTGCTCACCCGCCTGGGAATCTGCTCCACAAATACAGAGCCTACGGAGAGCTGGAGGCACTGGGTCTGTGGATCTCTACCTGAGGCAGCTCTGGGGACTACCTGAAGTCCAAATTCTCTACCAAGTGTCTACAGAATTCTTCCTTATTGAAGCTGGAATTCTAGCTGTTCAGATCCGAAAGCACCCTAACTCAACTTTCTCAGCTGCGTCTACCATGCCCCATCCTTACAAAGGTGCCGAGTGGTCTTCACCACCTAGAAACAAGCTGCAATCGTTTTCTAACAAAATCAGGGTAAACTAAGCTCTTGTTCGTGCACGTGAGACACAGTGCAATCATTTTTTTTGTGATTATCTTACTTGTTCCTGTCAATAATGGGAAGAGATTGGAAATGTCCTACCCTGAGCCATAATCTGCAAGTGAGCAAACCACAACACAGTCCCCGGCAGGCTGTGGTCCCACAGCAGCGCTCCAAGTTCAGGAGCTGCCATATTCTAGAATAAAGTGCAACTGCAGGTCTGCTCGCACACGCCCCTCTTCCTGAAAATCTCTGCTTTGTGTTCAATTTGGCATTGCTCAGCCTGGTGTCCCCAGGAATTCTCCTCTGGGCAGTGTCCTGCATCTTCTCTTGCCATAGGGCTGCACCACCATGCCTAGTGGCATGAATGTATCTCTTAGAAGTTAGTTTTTTTCTTATAAATTATTCACTTTTTAACAGATTGTAAAACATTTACAACGCTCCCCAAATTTTAATTTAATGACAAAATATGTAGATTGGAGTTCAGTTTTGTCCTTGATGCACGTCTTAATTCTCTCTGTCATTCTCACATCTCTAAGTTCATCATGCAAAAAATAGCACCAGTCACTTGTCTACCCAAGAGAAAGAAAATTTACTCTATCTGTCTTCAGTACCTCGCTCAACCTTTTCCGTCTAAGGATTTCTATTTCAGTGTTAAGACTATCTGGGAGTTACACCACCCTCCTCGATAGCTTTTTCAATCTCCGAGTTCCTCCAAGACATCCTGCTGCATGGTGGGCAAAAAGTGGGGAGTGACCCCCCAGCGGGGCGGGCCTCGCGGAGCGCCGCGCTTCCAGGCGCTCAGTGTTCACTGTGGTTCTGCTCCACGCGCCACACGAAAGCGTACACTGAGTGCTGTGGAGAGCGGCCGGGACGTAAACTGTGCTGTCAGAGTCGGGATCCAAATCGAGCCGGGCCTCAGTTCCACTATTTATACACCTGTGTGACCTGCAGAGAAGTCCCTTGGCTTCCCCAGTGTGCCGCGTCGCGAGTGCGGTTGGCAGCCCCTGCCCCATCCTGCTTCCCTCTCGGTCGGTCTTGGAACCCGGCATCTCAAGTCTTCAGGCCTCTCGGACCACAAATATTCAGGTCATTTCTGCCACTTCATTTTCTCTTATGCACTTCATTTTCTCTTATGAGGCCCGTGAAACGTGTACCATCACGTGTTCTTTCAAACTGGATCCAGAATCGACCACTACTTAAACACACACACACACACACACACACACACACACACACACACACACTCCCTTTTCACAGGCTTCTCTGTGAAAAGACAGTGGTTGAAATCTAACTTGTCATTCGGATGCTACATTGTCGCCTGATGGTTGAATGACAGTGAAGCCACTGTGTAACTTTTGTCATAGTAGGATTTCATATTTCAAAGCAGTTTCAGGTTCTCAGAAAAACTAAGTGGGAACTACAGGGTTCTGCGGGGTCCCTGTCTCCACACGCAGCCTGCCCTCTAACAGCATCCAGTGCCAGAAACCCTCCTCCACACAACCCTGTGTCTGCCATTGTCACTCGAAGTCTGTGATTTGTATGAAGTTCTCTCCTGATGTTTTCTGTTTTGTGGAATTAGGCAAACACATGGTGACAGGTGCTCAGCGTTGCAGTGTCACTTAGAATCACTTATCTTTTAAAACTTAGCAGGAGTCTTTTTCCATGGATTTGGCCCTGTACGTTTCCATTCACTCCCACGCAATTTCCAGCTCCTCCAGGACCCGGACTCCTCTCCGTAGGCTCCTCCTTGGTCGGTTCCCTCCGGCCACAGACTGCTCTTTTCCTGCACCTCTCACACATGCTGGCCAGGCCAGCACGTGAGCCTGCGCCCACTGCGGGGACCCCGAGGTCCGGAGCCTTTCCCAGATGTTCCTTCTGTTGTCGCCAGGTCCCCGCTCCATGCGCCTGCCAGCCTTGCCTTTCTGGGACTGGCTCTGACCCCCAGAGTCCATCACCAGGATGAGGGCAGTCCCGAGTGTTCTGCAGCATCCACACCACTCGGATGCCTCTCCCACTTTCTCTGGCGCTCACGTCCCTGAACCATCACATATCTCAGGCGTCCCTGTGTTTCCTCTCTGTGTCCAGATATGGTGCAGGATGATGGGGCTGAAGACTGCTCTTCCATTTTCACTCATGAATTTGTGAATTTCTCCAGGGCTTCAACTTTTTATCTAAAACATAGACAAAGTTATACAAGTGACAATATGGCGTGGCTGAAATGAATAACTTTCCAGTGTCACAGTACAGATGGAATTGTATCCGGTACAGAATGCTTGCTGTGTGTTATCTGTGATTAGAACACAACTCTCAAAGGAGTCACTCATTTTCCCAAAAGTGAGCCCTGGGGAACCCCAGGAGAGTGCTACAATATGGCATTACCACTGCGGGCACACTGGACGGCGAGGCGCCTGCTGAGAAGTCAGGGAGAAGATGCTCCCTGTCTCACCATCTTGTGCTATTTCACCCCTCCACAAGAACTTGGTCAGTGGGGATGAACACGTGGCATTTCCTGTGTGTAGAGCCCAGGTCGTCTTCCTGTCCAGGTAAAATGCCTGATCTTGTCCTTCCCGCTCAACTGCAATTCCTTAGGTGTTTTTTTAAAGCTATCAGACTAACGGGCTTGAGGCAGAGCTCAGAGCTGGAGCATGTGTGTGGCAGGCCCAGGCCTTGGGATCAGGCTTCAGCACAAAAACCCAAACAATGGACACTGAGCTATTTGTTTGTTTACTGGTTTGTTTGTCTGCTTGAGCTTTGGAAGCTCTGTGTGCTGTACGACTCCGCTTTCCCTCTCAAGCTGCACCTGGATCTCCTGCAGAGTGACATTTCTGGGTTTTGTTTGTTTTGTGGTTTCAAGCTGGAGAGACTGAGTGCAGAAGGTGAAGTTCCTAGACCGAGGTTCTTTCTAGGTGAAGCCGGCGTTGGGAAGCCAGTGGCGAGACAGTCCTTCTGATGTAAAATAATTCCATGCAGTCCTTAATTTGAATTTTGTGTCACAGAGAAAAAGATGTTTATATTCAAACTCAGGCTTTGGCACATGATACCTAGAAATTTTCAGCCTTCTTAAATTGTCTGTTTTCAATAGGTCACTTAAATATTAAATATGTAAAGGGACAGATTCTTCAATGAAGAGCCCCCTCCACCACCTCAAAGTAACTTAAAGGTCATGATTAAACTTCTAAAACATTTTGAATGGCATTTCCTGTATTGATTTTTATCCATTATTAAAATTAAAGTTTACCTCTTAAAGCCTGAAGGTTTCCTGAAAGAGAAAATAAGTAAAATGATTTACCAAAAGTGCAAATGAAAAGATTAGTAATATTTCCCAAATCTCTTGTTCTATAAAGAAAGCAATTAGGGACGCATGGAATCTTTGATGTAGAGCCCTTCTTAGAAGCAGACACGCACCTTGGTATTTATCCCAGCTGAATCCACGAACACATTTAAAAATCTCGATGTGAATGTTCTGCGCACAGAGCTCCGGTGCTTTACAGTACAGTAGAGGATGGCTAGGCAGGCTAGGGAAGAAAGGAGCACTGGCAGGGCAGGAGTAACAGCGAGACAGGAAGCACCAAGCACAGTGCTTGCTAATGTGTTAGCTCTATCTTCTTATCTCTGTTTTACAGGGGACGAAATGGCATTCCAGAAAGTTAGCATGAGCTGCCAGCATCACTGGGCTAGACACGGTGGCTGTATGTGAGCCTGCCTTTCCCCCATATCACAGGATTTCACAAGGTGTCTTGCCTATTTATTTATTTATAGCATAAGGACAGAAAGTGTACAGGTTCCATGCCTGAGAAGAAAGGCAAACTGCACAGGAATGTACACAGCACAATACTGTCCAGTCGAAGCACTTCCTACTACTCAGCAGAACTACTGTTCTCAAATTCACTATAATGTCTTAAATTTTCCAATGTTCTTAAAGGTAAGCTAAGTGAACTCAGACACATAAGCTTAAATACCGCATGATTTCTTTTATAGGAGAAATCCAACTAATAAATTAGAGACCCAGATGAAGATAGATAGACGGAGGCAGAGAGACAGACGCTTTGCAAAATGAAAGAGGAGGAGAGGAAAAAAGGAGGAGCATAGGCTTGGGTGGTGTTGTGCACGTGTCCTGGCTCCCTGAAATGAAGGTGTTGTGTCCTACAAATACGTACTTATTAAAACAAAAATTCAAAATATAATGAATGTGGCAAGGGAGATAGCTCAGCGGTCTAAGTGCCTGCCTGCCAAGCACAAGGACCCGGGTTGGAACAACAGTACCACATGCTGTGCAGGACATGTGCTGAGCCAACCACATAAAACAAGGCATGGTGGTGCACACCTATAACCTCAGCACTGGGGAGGCTGAGACAGGAGGATCACTATTAGTCCAAGCTGTGTAGTGAGACCCTGTACCAAATAGATAAGTAAATAGAAGATTTAAATTTTTTAAAAAAATAAATTAAAAATAATGATCTTAATATCAAAAAAAAATAAAGATTTTGCTGCCTAGACAAAAAGAGATAGGCAGTATGAGCTGGCTAGCGTTGGCCTCCACGTTCTGCTTACACATCAACACATTTTGATGAATAAAAATATCAAACACACACAGAAGGATAGACATTAGCCCTAGTCACCTGCTCTTGAAAAACTGAAATTTCTGGCAAAGTAGGATACTGGTTCCTGCATGGTCACAGTTGGGGAACACTAGGAGGCCACTTTAGCAGTTCTTCCTGGCTCGGCCTTTGTACCAAGAGGGGCAGAGGACTTGGGCCAGCTGTCCCATGTCACACCAGGCCTCAGGTCACTCGGCGGGGCCCGAGGAGCAGTTGGGTTTGTAATCTGTGCTGTCGGGTTCTGCTCTGGAGGTGGGTGGGTGTCGTCGTTACTGGAAGGGTAATAACTTTCCATTTCTACTTTAGAAATCCTCGCCTGGGATCCCGTTGCTGGCAAGCACCTCCTAAGTCCCTCTGCTGCTGCTAAGGAGCTGAAGTGCTTCTGGTTATCACTGTCACAGTGCTTTCCTGGTGAGCTGCCAGCTGCTGGTCCATCCTTGTCACACAATACCTGACGCCCACTCTGTAAGCAAGGAGAGGCCGTTCCACACCAGGGTTTTCAGGGCCTGGTGCATGCACAGGCAGTAGTTTCTTAGGGAACGACAGCGTGGTACAGGCCTTGCGGATCAGGAAAGCTCCTTCCATCAGACTGAGTAGGAAGCAGAGAGAAGGGAACGGCCAGGGAGGAAGCCTTACCCTTCCAGTCACGACCGCCCGGTCCACCTCCAGCAGGGCAGCCTTCCCAAGAGCACACTGCGCGCCTCAGCTCCCCAGTGGGTCGGCCGTGGAGGAACACAGCACGCACACAATGCAGTCCCTTCCAAAGGCCCCGCTTCGAGCCCTGGGCTCTGGGGGACTTCCCTGCTCTAAACAGCAACACCATCCCTGTACGTACAGCTTTCCCACTGTGCTCGTACTGGAATGGAAGGAATTTTGGGAGCATGCGCGTTTCACGCTGTGCACGTTGGCCGTCTGCTCGCAGGAGTCTGTCCTGAGCATACTGTCTGTAAGGGCGCACACGCAACTCAGCCCCCGAGAGCGGGAGAGCGGGAAGAGCCTGTCAGCCCCAGACACGCAAAAGCTGGAACCGCCTGGGGGAAGGCGCGCGCTTCACAACACTGAAAGAAATAATGTACCACTGGCTTTATTTTTAAGTTGATTGAAAAACAGTGAGTCCACACTAAACTTTATTTAAAATGTCAGTGTGGATTATGATACAATGATTCTTAATCCTAACCTAAGACAGTGCGGAGGGAGTTGCAGGAAGGTGGGCGCCCAGCAGCTTAGACCGTGCTCGGTGAAGACAGGAGAGCCTGGGAAAGCGGCCGCACGGAGCGCCACGCCAAGTGGGGCCTTCACTGCTCCTCGCGTTGGACCCATTGTTCACATACACTTAAGGGAACGCAAACCATCCTGAGAAAGAAATATAACAAATGCCATTTAGGAAATACCGAGAGCTAAACATAATTAGAGAAGAATGTGTGACTTCTGCCAAATTGTGGGTGGAAATCTAAAAAGGAAATTAAGGATTTTTTAAACCCATCAAGAAATGCTCACTTTGCGAAGAATAAATCCTACATAAACATCTCAAGTGAGATATGTAGACAATTGGCTGGGGACCCGTCTCCTGAGAGAATGATCTAGGCCCAAGAGTGCTTAGTAGTGCACTCGCGACACGATGTAATCCTAAACTCTCTATTTTCCATATCAACAGAGATCACGTCTGTTCTTTGATACATTTACTTCTCAGCAGCTAATTTTAAGTAATCAGTATGTACCTACGTCAGGCATAATATCTTGAATGGTCCTTACCTTCATTAAGGTTTAAATAAATTTCACTTTTTTTTTTTTCAGTACCGGGGATTGAACTCAGGACCCTGGGCTTGCCAGGCAAGCGCTTATTCTACTGAGCTATCTCTCCTGCCCAAATTTTGCTTTCTTTCAGAAAATAATTTGCTTATTCAAGCGGTCAGGTCTCCAAAACCACAAATGCGGTCTGCGCCATAGAGCACTCTGTGATGACGACGTAGGGCTCACGTGCTTTCCACTGAGAAGGAGCCTACCTTTGCATGTATTCCAAATCATCGCACTTCTGAATATACCTCTTTGCCTTTCAGTCTGATTTTTTAATTAATGGTCCATGAGAGTAAATGTCTTTCATACACTTTATAACAGACTTAATGAAACAAAAAATCAATACTTTACTTAGGCATACTATTGATGTGACAAGAGAATATTCTGGTTTAATTTTTGTTTTTGGTGCCAAGGATGGAACCCAGGGCTTCCAGCTTGTTAAGCAAGCATTCTACCGCTGAGTCAAAGACCCAGCCCCAGAGAATATTCTGCAGCCGCCTTTTTCTCTCATAACTTCTGCAAAATGAACATTTACAGAACTGTGAAAATAAATGCGAAATTTTAGAAATAAGAACAAGTATTAAACTTACCAAGGTGAATTGCAGGTCTCATTTTGTTTAAAAGACTGAATTCCAATACATTGAAATGATAGGAGCATAACTCCTCCCTGGAGTATTTATTAAAGTTCTATTATGGACTCTGTCCCATAGAATATGCGCCTCAGGACATTACAATCAGTTCCTTTCAAATCTGTTGGAAGCAGCTACATAGAATTCTACAACAAAGCTGCAAAATTATTGACCTGAACGGAACAAAGCAAAGAAAAGCAAAAAGAAAGGACTGTTGATAAATATATAGTTCTTAATGTACCTTCAAAATTATTTGTCTTGTGTGTTCAATCTCACAAAGATTTGGAACTGACTACATCGGGCCACGAGGTGACACTGAAACAGCTGCTGAAATCCCTAATGCAAGCCTCCTAAAGCCACATGGATCATCATCGCAGCCTGAGACTTGATGATACCTCGGCTCACTCAGCAAGTGCCAGGCAGAAGCAAATGGGGAGAGGAGGGCAGCCGGCCGCCCAGCGGGGCGGGGGAGGGGGGCGCTCCACAAGGGGCCTGCCATGCAAGTGCCTGGTGAAAAGCATGAGTTTGCTCTTTATTTCTATCCTAAGGAGGAATATAAGTTATGAATAATAAGTGCAATAGAGGCACTTCTCTCCAGATGCTGGAGGTCCAACTCCAGGCCAGAAGTCAGAAAACTATGACTCGAAGACACAGCCTGTGAGCCGGCTTTGTGATGCAGTCTGTGCCCTTTTACTTCAGCTGAGGGCTGCTGCAGAGTGCAAATTACACACTGTCTGGCTCTTCACCTTTGCTTTCTGCCAACTCTTCCAAGAGGGTCCGTGACCACATTTTGTCACCAGTGTTGATGATTATTATAAATAAAGAAAAACAAAATGAAAGGAACAACAGAAGAAAACTCCGCCTGCTGGCTGGGGAGATAGCTCAGGAGTCTAAGCACTGGCCTGGCAAGTGCAAGGACCCTTGGTACTGCACACGGTGCCTGCCCCGTAACGAGGCAAGGTGGAGCATATGTGCAAGCCCAGTGCTGGGGAGGCTGAGCCAGGAGGTCCTTATGAGTCTGAACTGCGTAGCAAGACCCTGTATCAAATAAATAAATAAGAAACACTGCCTGCACCTTCTGTCTATGAGGCCCCAGTGGATTTTCTTGTCTGCAACACTTCCTTGGTGAAGAACTATGTACAATGCCATCTAGTGATTTCCAAAATTCCACGAACACATTCTTATTCTGCAGTGATTCATAAGCAGCAAGCCAGGTACACTTTTCTTCCAACAATTTTCTATCCTGTGTGCAGGACAAAACCCTCACTCTGTAGCTAAGGAGACTCCCAAATCACTGACACCGCTGTGTGTGTAATACACGTAGAAAACACCTTTCGGTCATACAAAAGTGCCAAATATCCACAATGCACATAAACATCAAATGCCATAAAGACAAGCTAAGAATAATAACACAGCAACAACGGAAGTGGGGAAAGGCGTTTTGGAGAAACAGGGAGGTGGGTAGGAAGGAGAAGGGGATTTTAAAAGGGCTTGTGTTATGTGCATGCAATCCCTCCCCAAAACAAAAGCAAGCATCAACTACTAACAAAATTAAAATTTAAGTTAAAAACAAAAGAAAGAACTGATTTAAGAAGTGTGGGCATGAATACTTAAAGATAATAATGACAAACTAACCTGCTAGACTTGAAGGTCAAATAGTCACAAAGTTCATTACAGATCATAAACAAAGCTGATGGTTAGGACTTTGTCTCTTCTAGCAAAGAACCCCATAAAGTCTGCATCTGAATAACCTGGGATTTTTGTCAAAATTGCTGATTTCCAGGCTCCACAGAAGACATAAAATATCAGAATATTTGCCACCACGAGGTAGATCAAAGTTGCAGCAAATACTCCAGTAATTCGCACGTGCTTTATTATTAACAAAGCAAGGACTCAATGGATCAGTAGATCCTGCTCACAAGAGCCATCCCAGGGCCACTATCCCATGACGCTCCTACACTCCCAGAGGTTTCCCACAACTGGGCAGCATCAGAGCATTGAGTCCACCCGCCGGGGACCATGCTAGCATGACCACGGACGCAGATTAATGCTCCAGGGAAAAAACAAAACAAAGTCTATATCAATCAGAGAAATCCTTCTACCATATTACTAGAAAAACTCAAAAATCACCCAGAATCATTTCCTACCTTTTCTCATGATTTTTCTTAAATTTCCCAGCTCTCCCAGACATTCCTGCCTCCTAAACATCGTTGCAATTTTACTTTCTTCCCCACCATTTCATAATATTTTATTGTATTGAATATTGTAGAGCCTCATTGTTTTCTATTCATTAATCTATATCTGCCTGTGAAACGTAGGCAAGGAAATTGTTTTGTTTCATTATATATTGTGGGACACAGTGGGGATAGCTTAATCTATTTTTAAAAATGTGTGTGACATGTTTGATTTGCTAATAGATAATGTCAAGTAGATGTTGACATACTTGTCAGCTTTATAAGTAGCCTTATTCATGGTGATGTGAATAACAACAGGATTCAAAAGTGGCTTTGAACTAGGGCCAAGCTACTTCACCTTCTTTGTTTCGATTGCATACAGGGGTGTCAGCAATTTTCAGAATGAAGTCTTATAATATTGAGAAATAGCAGACTAAACAATGAAACTGGGCAAACAGAACATAGAGAGTGCTTGTTTTCCCAAAAGTCCTGAGCACAAGTTTTCCCACAGCCCTGAGATACAAGTTAGTCATTTGAACAAGAATAGGATTTGGAGCAAGAAGAAAGTTTTCCTAAGTGGAGACATAGTAACGTCATGTACCTTAAACTCACACAAGAACCAGGTTTCCTGAGCCTTGCATTGGAAGAAAACTGCTTCAAGGAGGTTCTTGATATGTGTTAACATGAGGCCTCTCTGTTCCAAAGGAGAGATGGATGATTAGTGAATGGGAGACAGGTATTTCACATAGTTGGACGGCAAGACAAGCAGGAAATGAAGGAATGACTGAGGACACGAAGGCTTAGGAAAAAAACAGAAAACAGTGTCAGCTGGGGGTCAATTTCTGGGTCAACTTTCAATAAAACCCCAGGCTGAATTCAAGAGCCAGACTTAAAAAAAAAAAAACAGAATACATGGATCATGCATTGTATTCTTAGCCAAGAATGTGCAGGAAGAGCTGAATTCCACAGGGCAAATGAGAGACCAACCTGAAGGTCCCTGAGAGGGAGACCTGGGCTGCCAGAAGACCTGGGACGCGAAGATTGGAGGTTGCAGGCAGCTAGCATGTGGGGGGTGCTCTACTTCTCCAGGAAACTCTATGCTTATTAGAAAGTTTTGCCTGGATTTAAGGGTAAAATTAAGGTGTAAACCACAAGCATAGAAAGCAACAGGAGAAACGTTTAAGGTTTCCATCAGCCTAACACCAAGGAGCACTTCACTGGCTTTGCAGTTTCATAAGCACCACCCGTCTCATGGCCATAGGCAGCCATATTGTGCTGGAGAACTTAATTACTACTCTCCTCATGGGGACAGTTAGGCCATTTGCTTATCTTCAGTGATAAAGTCGGCATAGCTACACTAAAGAAATGAATAGTGCCACTATTGTTTTTAGAAGCTAAAGAAAGACCCATGGGCTTTGATGAGAGAATGAGAGAGAGAGAGAGAGAGAGAGAGAGAGAGAGAGAGAGAGAGAGAAATGGAGATTGAGTATGAGAGAAAAATAGCATATTGATATACTGTGTATTAATTATATATGTATTAGGTATACTTATGAAGTTTATATAATTATCCAAAGGTTATACCATATAATATAATCTCCATAGAAACATAAATATGGGAAAATATATACATTAATTAAACATCAGAGTAGACTGAAGGTGTCTTCACAATGCAAATCCAATCCTGATCCTACTTAAATGCTTTCCTCAGAGTATTTGAGGGTAGGTATATGCCTTAAAGAATTTCTAGGTTACTTTTTTTATAGCTCATCATGAAGTCCTGGAAGCCACAAAGTGGAAGAACATCATCTTAGGTTGGGAGCATAGCTCAGGGGCTAAGCGCTTGCCTGGTAACACAAGGTCCTGAGTTTGATTCCTGGTATATATATATATAGCCCTCATCACACTTAGGAACCTGTGCACGAGAGAGCTGGCTCTCCTGGATCTGCCTGGCTCCCACTCGCCAGCGTGGCCCAACACGGGCCTCAGCACGAGCCCGGATCAGACGACTGCTTCTTCTCCTGAGCAGCCTCCATGTACTTCTCGCCTATTGCTCTCAGTTTTAAGCAGCAGACAGTGAATTACAGCACAACTGCTAGCCTGAAACACTGCATGATTTCGAAAATACAGAAGCATTTTAGCAGTTGGTGTTCATATTTCTGAGTGTTTAATGAACACACACACACACACACACACACACACACACAGGGCCAGGGATCTAAGAAAAATAAGATTGGCCCAGAGCACCCTGTGAGCTGGCGTTCTGGGTTTGCAGAAGGGTGATGCCTTTGACATGGGCTTCTGGGTGTGCGGTGCGGCTCCATGGCCTGCGTGGCCCAGAACCTGAGCTGCTTCACCTACCGTGTCTGAGCGCTGTTCTCTCCCGACCTTCCCTGACCCTGCAGGAGAGGGACCGGTCTCAACATCGCCCTGAAGTGGCTGTGGTCGGGCTAGTAGCTTGGCTCCTCTCAGGACATTTGCTAGAGTCTGAGCACCATCAAACATCCCAGAGGAGTAAGAGCCCTAATTTAGAGGCCCTGGGGGAGACCAAGTGTTCCATCCGCCCGAAGGACTCTCCTCCCAAACCTGGTTTTGTGGTTGGATTTTATTGCCCTAAGATCCTGTTGCCTTCTAATTTGGTTCTAAACCACTCTGCTTTTAATATCAAACATGACAAGTATTCCATTTTCCCAAGATTAAATCTAATTAAAGTGAGTTTTCACTTTTTTTTTCTTCTTTTTGTATTTTGTGCAGGTTCTCACTACACAGCTGGGACTCGTAGTGACCCTCCTGTTTTCAGCCTCCAGTGCGCTGGGATTACAGGCCCGCTCCACCACACCCAGACTCGGCCACCAGACTCTGTCACGGGCCCCAGGGGTGGGGGCTGTGCGCCGGGGGTGCCAGACACTTTCTTTTCTGTCTTGATTTCTTTGAACATCTTTTAAGGCGATCATTTTTGAGCTTTATTGTAAAAGGTACCCATAAAGGAAATAGTGAAACTGCAGGCTAAAAGCTATAAAAAACGGTGAAAATATTAAAGGCACTTTGCTATTAGCTGTCCTCAGATTACCCAACCTTGATTAGAACACATTCAACATGCCACTCTAGCCCCTTTCGGAGGCAGCTCTGGAAGCCCTCTTCTGTGAGTGTCGTTAGCTGTGTTCCCTGGCCGTCTTGATGGCCCAAGTCCCTTTAAAACATTTCCGGTTCCTGGTGGCTCTGACTGTGGGGGAGGCAGCAAACGGGGCCAGACTGGGCGGGCAGGGCGGGGCTGTCAGCAGCCTGCGCTGGCACAAGGCAGCAGCGTCCCTGGCACTGGTGATCACGGGAGGTAAAAGCACTGGGGAAGGAGGACTCCAGGCCTGCTTCAGAAAGGGGGAGAGCAGGAGCCCGAGCGCGTTCTCAGCTAGGAAGAGAGACATCCTGGCGATACGTCTTCTACTGTGATAAATTTGTTAAGAGTGACGACTGGGCACGCATTCCAATCCCACCTGGTCAATGGCCATTTGGGAATGAGCCTTGGCTTTCTTTTCCTGCCTCCCTGCTCTGCAGGCCCAAGGAGGTTTGCAGACCCGCGAGGGGTCGGCGAAATGCACTGGGGAATTCCTTGCCTTAAGGTAACAGGAGCTCAGTGTCACGTGTCACGTGAGGCAGCAGGGCTCTTGCCGACCGGGCGAAGCAAAGCTGGGCCAGCACTGCCTCCCTCCCTCATCTTCCGGGTGCAAAGAAATATCGTATTTCATTATTGTTTTCTTCTCAGAGAGCTTGCTGAAAAATTATGAATTTTTTCTGGCAAACAATGATAGTTGGTATTGGAAAGAAAAAATATACAGGAAGTTAAATAATCATTTTTATAAAAATTACTTTAAGGGCCAGCCAAATAGCTCAGCGGATTAAAGCACCAGCAAGCAGGCGCAGGGACCGGGATTTCAATCCCCAGGACTGCTGCGCCGGCCCTGCCCCCAGGGATCGCTGAGACCACAATGAGACTAGGCTGGTGGCGCACGCCTGTAATCCCAGCTCTTGGGAGGCTGTACACAGGTGGATCACTACGAGTCTGATCTAGTAGT
>NDGN011299302.1:0-11525 GCA_002564285.1 Tympanoctomys barrerae
AGTGTGTTAATTATTGAAACTGTCCTAGTGATTTGATTTGAAACTATCTAATTGCTATTTGTTCATCAATAAAATTATGAAAAAAAATGACAGTGAAGTTGTACCTAGGGATCTAATCCAGTCTAGGCAGCAGGAGTTAATCGTTATTAAGAGCCTTCAGCTTCCCAACAATTGCCACAATTGCAAAGTTCAGCATGAGTTTTGGAAGAGATAAAAGTTCGCTCAAGCCATTGCACACCTTTTGCCTATCATATTAGAATTTTTTGTGTGAATGTGTTTTCATTTCTCTCAGACGTATACCTACAATTGGACTTGGTGGTTCATGTGGTAACTCTGTGATTTAGCATTTTAAGAAACTGACAGACTAATTCCCTAAAATAGGTACAATATTTATAACCCCTTCCTTTGCAATCTTGAGACTTTAAATTTTCTATATCTTTATCCAATCATGTCTTTTAAATTATAACTGTTCTAAAAGATGTAGACTTATACTTCATTGTGGTATTAATTAGTATTCAACTATTCACGAAGTTGAAATATTCCTATTTCTATACATGAAGTGATTTTAAAATATTAAAAATGTGTTTTTTAAATCAAGAGAAGAGTTAGATTTATAGCACTAAATTAGTCTAGTTTTTCCTATAGTTGTGCCCAGTGCATCAAGCCTGTAATCAAAGTAAAGAGGCTTACTAAAATAATAGTATTTGCCAGGCTGTCAAGGCCAACTCCAAAATGAAAGTTGTAAAACCATATTTAAAAAAATATATATAGTCATCTTAAAATATGTTGAGATATATCTCAACTACTGAAATTTGCTGTAGCAAAAGTCATAAACAATTGTAGGGTGATAAATTGCAGGAATCAAGTTCAATATTTCTTCTTTCCTACTAAAAAGTCAAATAAAAGTTAGAATAATATTAATATACTTTTTCCTTATTTCCTACAGACAAAGATTATCCCTAATACAGAAATAATTGCACTTTTTTTTAACTGGTCCAGGTGATTCTTATTTCCCCTCTGTGTCTGCGAGGCTCCTTCCTATAAGCACTGCTTCTTTTCAAGTAAGCAAAGTTGGGATATAACTGTTATTGTCTGGCCTGTAGTCAATAGATTTAGACTTAAGAGCTATAGAGACATGAAGACATGGAAGACAATATAAAAACTGGAAAGTATGACTATGACTTTATTAATGTAAGTATTATATAATATCTATTCAAATTTCCATGTATTCACTGAGTCATGGAGTAATGAACCACTACATCACTTGACAATAGTTGGCCTGTGAACACTTACAAAATTAATTTGAATTTCCAGTCCTTCTACAATAGAGTTTCCTGGGAGTCAAAAAGCCAGACAGATCATACATATATTGGATATCCTTTCAGGTTATTGCATATTTTAAAAATAAATTTGTATTTTATTAATGTATTGACATAATACATTACAATAAAGAACTAGCTGTTTTCATCTAATATATTCTAGATTATGTTTCATATTTTTATATATTATTGAAAATGGTTGCATAATATTCTGATGTAGAAATATTGTGTAATTTAGATATTAGACTTATTATTTCACATTTACAGTGTCAAACTATAAATATGTAACAGAAAAGATATCTATATAAAATTTGTAAACTTACTAGAACTATAATGATAGCACATGTGTGTGATCCTATCTCAGTCTGGAAGACTGAGGCACAGGTTTGAAAGTTCAAGTTCAGCCTGTGCAATTTAGTGACTTAGTGAGATCCTGATTCAAAAATGCATATACATAGTAGAAGAGCACGCAGAATCAATAGGAAAGTGAATTTTATACTTTAACATGTATTGCCAACTCTTTGTTCCAAAAGGATAATCCCTACTTTGCATGTATGGGAGCACACTTTTCTTCACTCTTTTACATATGAATTTTGTCAAGCTGAGTCTTTGCTGATTTGATGTCTTTATGTTATATACATATCTGGCCAGCTAACCTTAACTGCCACTCTGACTGGGTTATGGGAATCCTGGAGAGGAAACCAGGTCCTTGGAGCACCATGCCCCTCGGTGGACTAACCCAATGGTGTTCATTGCTGAGTACGCTGTTGGGAGTTGGAGCTTGGAAGGTCGATTTCTCTCTGGCTTCCTTCCCTTGTGCCCTGGACTTTGGACCTATATGTTTCCTATACGCCAGAAAATGAGCAGCCATTTTCTGCCACGTTCTTGTGCCATAATATTCCTGTCTTGGATCAAACTAACTATGTAATGAACACTTTGAAATAGTGAAACAAGTAAATCTCTACTTACTGAACTTGTAAACATCACATATTTGTTCCAGTAATGGAAAGTTGATCAATACAGGTCTCTTTATGCCCATTGGTTAAGACTGACTGCTAGTGTTGATCAGAAATCAGAAGAAAATTAAAAGGAATCTGTTACAGC
This sequence comes from Tympanoctomys barrerae, assembly GCA_002564285.1. Classification (NCBI taxonomy): domain Eukaryota; kingdom Metazoa; phylum Chordata; class Mammalia; order Rodentia; family Octodontidae; genus Tympanoctomys; species Tympanoctomys barrerae. The sequence goes on from NDGN011299302.1 coordinate 2,424, forward strand.
TTGAATCTAAATGTGCCCTAAAGACTCATGCAGTCATAGAGTGGGCTTCTAAAGTTTTTGATTGATTTATAGTCCAATGCTAGGATTGGGGGTATGAGTGCTATACCTGCCCTGGGATAGGTAGCTTGTATGCACTACAAGGGAAGGAAAGGGGCTGGCTTCCTGCTGCTTTTCCCTTTCTGCTCTTGTTACTTTTGCTGTTTACCCACCCCCATTAATTGCTGCCCTCTACCATGTGTTGCTCTGTCTTGTAGCCAGCTGAGTATGCAATGAGAGAAAAGTAACTGAGACAGAATTCTTAGTTATTATCACTTGAGTCAGCCACCTTATAAATAAGATTTTCTATTTCATAGCTAAGGATTTATACATTCAGGAAAGGTAACATACTGGTCCAAAGTCCTAGAGCACTCAGGAGGTAGTGAGGGACCACAAGGCTCCTGTATCATAATGCTGCATCCTTTTATAGGGAAGAAGTGAAGTGTCTCATCAGTCTGAAGAAATGGAGGCTATATTTGATGTCATGTCCATTGGTGCCATCATTGTAACCTGGACTGAAGTGGAGAGTGTTCTAGTCATTGTGGTAAGCAAGATTATATTTTGTTTGATGTTATGACAAGAGATGTTGGTGGTGTGGTGAGGTTCTCTTCTGTTAGCCTAACTACTGGGGGAAGGAGTGACTTTTGGATTAACATGAGCCCAGAATAAAGGCTTCTTTTAAGAACCCCAGTGAGAAGAATATGCCATGATGCTTTTCTAAGTACGGCTTCAGCCTAGGTACAGCTTGACCTATGTTTACATTGAAGAATATCCTATTCAAATCACCCTCCACATTTGCTTTGGCAAAGAAAGCCTCATCTATTTGATATGGAGCTTTCTTTGTTTGCCAGTCGTTGAGGAAAGTTGTGTTCATGCAATGAATGATTTGTTTATTTAAGGATTCAGCATGATTTCAATGTAAGGAATTCAGAGATACCTGAGTCTTTGGAGCTGAACTTACAGACTACATGGATTTGGGGAAGCCATCCTTGTTTTCTCAGCCTCAGTGTTCTATCTTAAAAGGTAGACAGGGCAACACCTCAATCTCAGAGTACTGTGTGATTTAGAAAACTTTGCATTGTGAAACTATTGTGGAGGGGACCCAAATTCAGAAGAGTTAGGAAAAACAACAACAGCAACAACAATAACAACAACAACAACAACACTCACATGGCTGAAAGGAGTTTGAAGAAACTTCTAGATTCCAGGTTTTAGAACTATTTGTTAGAAATAATTAGTTAATGAACATGGGAATGGGTGTGTATGTATAAGTAGTGTTTTGGTTCCTTTTCTCTCATTGCTAGGACAAAATACTTGACACCCAAAATTAAGGAAGGAAAGGTTTATTTAGCTCACAGTTAGTGGAGATTTCAGTCCATACTCAACTAGCTCCAAGTCAGACTGGCACATAGCAGAGGACAGCAGTTCATGGTGGTGAAGAACAGCAAAACAGCAAGAGCAAAAGGGAGGAGTATTGGCAACAATGGCAGCAGCAGAGGTAAAGAACAAGCCTGTCTCCCTTCCTTATACTGCATCCAGGCTATCTATCTCAGGGCAGGTGTAGCATTCAAACCCATAACCCCTTCACTGGATCATGGGTTAGTCACAGCCTCTCTAAGTCTGCTCCGTGACTACATGAGGCTATGGGGGGACAACTACACACAAACCATAATAAGTAGGTGGGTAGATGATGACTTTTAAATAGTTTTAAAGGAATCTTTAGGAATAAAAATAGTCTTCCAAAGATCCAAAATTTTCTTTTCAACTCTTCACCCAGGGTTCTATTGCTTTGTGGGTGTATTGAATATACTTGGTGACAGGACTCTTGCCATGTATGGGTAAAGGCATACACAAAGTGGCATATTTCAAGTACCTCTTCTGTGATGGTTTCTGTGCCAGTGTTTGTAATTACTGAGTTGTTAGCACTATCTCCAAGCAAAAGTCTGTAGTTCTAAAATGCAATGGGACTTTGTTTCTTTATCCATAAAGGCATGACATGAGACCTAATGATCAGCAGTTGTTTTGCAATTTTTGAAAGCTTTGCTTTAAGACACTTCACCCACATTCTGGCAATATGCCTGTTAAGAATGTCAAAATCAAGTGACATCACATTGGTGGAAAAAGAAACAAAGACTCACAGCATGATAACTATGAATGGCCAGTGACAGCTGTCCCATCAGAGCAGAAGAAATACATCTCTGGCACAGAGATATCTTTAGAAAATGTACAGATATTTTTCTAAGGTTGTTATAAAAAGACTAAGGACAATTTTTAGATACCTCTTGTAATAGAGATGGATGATTTTATTGATCCTCTAGGTGGTGAGGTCTTTGTGTCCTTGGACCTAGGCCCCAGCAGTACCTGCTGATGAGAAAGATGCCTTGTTTGTGGTGCTGTCAATATGCATTTTGATTCTTATCTGTCAGGATGTATAGATGCACATCAGGCTCAAATCTTCTGCAGTCATTCTTCCCACTTTTTGTTGTCGTTTTCACTAAGTTGACTAATATAACCCACTTAAATGAAAGTATTCTCAAGAACAGTTCATGAACCCAGTGTTTTGTGCTACTCTGGCCAATAGAATGGCAAAACTACACCGAGTTCTTTCCAACAAGTTACAGGAAAAAAATTTTGAATTATAAAACAAAATACAAAGAGTATAAGCATGAATTGGCATATCTTTCTGTATTTGCACTGCTGAAATTCCAAGTTATTCATGCACAAGGTGGCCTCATTATCTATGCCCTCATTATCAAGTTTCTTACCAACTTAAAATCATTCAGGGAAACAAGGCTTCAGAAGAGTCTTAACTAATGAGCATAACAATTACAAAATTAGCACTCAGTAAAAGCCTAACTCTTATTTTATTTTATGAACAAAAAGGCAAAATAAAATTTCATCACAAAGTAGTAGAAGAATAACAGGAGCCAGGGAGATGGCTCAGAATAAGTGCTTGCCTGGCAAGCACAATAATTTGAGTTCAATCTTTAGTTCCACCAAAAATAAATAAATAAATAAAAAAGAATAACAATAGTTAATCTATTACCTGTTGTCATATTTTAATGTACATTTATTTATTTATTTACATTTATTTATTTATTTGTGTGTGTGTGTGTGTGTGTGTGCGTGTGTGTGTGGCTGGCTCAGTCTATCCTGGGGGCTGGGCTGGCAAGGCATATGGTATCAGAGATTGAGCTGCAGTCCCTGCGCTTTGCATAACCTTGCCTAAGCAGGCACTTTAGATTGCTGAGCTATTTCGCCAGCCCACTGTTGTTACCTTTAAAGTACTTGCTCAAGGTACAAGATATGGGCATAAAAATTTCTCCATGGATATTAGCACAAACCTTCCTTTTTAATAAATTAAGAGACCCCAGTAGTATAACTGGCTTGTATTTTTCTCTTTTCCTTACTGTTCTTCTTCCTTTCACCCATTCTAGTTCCTTTCTCCATTTTTAATAATTTTTTTCTATTTCACAATATCTATTCTACATTTTAGAACCTATTTACTTTTTCAGTTTCCCACACCAGGGAGATAATCTGATGTATAAATCAGACATATGTTAGTCTGATTTATTTCACCTATGAGTATGGTCTCAAGTTCTGACTGCCCAGTTCATAAGCACCAATTGCTCAGTGCACATAGATTGCAAAGTGATATTGAAAATTTTTTAAAGAAAAGTACATAATTTACAAATCTGATGAAAAGAAAGTTTGACAAACTGTTCTCACTGCAAGCCCTGTCACTGACAAATGAAAATATGGCATGATTTATCAATTAAACTGAGGTTGGAGGAAAAAACAGACCAAGCTGGCTACAGAAAAGCTATTTTAAAAGGGAATAAATTGATTATGCAAGGATTAGCCAAAATCCCTGGGTAAGCTGATGAGGCCTCTAAATATTTTTGTAGACATGACCCTCTCTGTAATTATGTTCTAGAAATCAAGCACGAAGTAGAAGATCTTATTGAATAATCATATAAATTTGGCTGGGAAACAAAGAGAAAAACAGAGTTACCACTAGGTGTATTTTCCAGACTCCATACATTCTTAGAATATTATTACATGGTTAAACTCATAAGTTTAGTATTAATAATTTTTAAAACATTATTTTATGATTGCAGTCTCCTTTAAAAGATTTAGATTCAAATAAAACTGAAATTGGAAGAAAACTATTTATGAAATTTTGGTTTCCATCCAGTTTCCAACTGTTGGATATAATAAGAACCTCCAATAATATATAATTCTTCCAAGAATGGTATAAAACAACAACAATTACAAAAAACCGAAATAGAATTCACATTCAGAGAATGTATAGCTAAGATTTTTGACTCTAAATTTTCATTTTTTTTTCTTCTGTGCAACTGGGCACATGTAATTCTATGACCATTCTTCTATATCAATGATTTCAAGGTTTCCTTCTCATGTAAACTATATGGTTTCTAATTAGATTGCTCTATTTTCCCTGTGGAATATTTTCTTAGTTCTTTGTGCTTAGGAATAGATCTACATTTGTTAATTTTCTGAGTTTCTCTGGAAAAAATAGCAGATTCTGGTGCTAGAAGGTTTATTTATCCTCATGTTAGGTTCTATCACTATAACAAAGACCTGAGATAATCAAATCCTAAAGGCAGAAAGGTTTGTTTTGGCTTTCGGGTCATGACCACTGGACCCCGCTGTCTTGGAGGCACATCTTGGAGTAGAGAAGCACCTTTATGACCAGTAAACATCAAGGGGGAGGAGGAAGGGCCTGTGGGCGTGGTCCTTCACCAAGATCTAGAGACCTCTCACTAGGCTGCTCCTTTTCAAGGTCCTATCGTCTCCCAGTAATGCCACGCTAGGGAGAGAGCTCTCAGTAGCTCCCTTTCTGAAATCCATCAGCAGAAAATCTTCCTTGGGATCTTCTAGTGCTATACTCCTTGCTTTTAGTTTCCAGTATTATTGCCCTCTGAAAGTTTTCTTTACACAATTTCTCTTGATTACCTACACATTATATTTTAACCCCAAAGACATACTATACATTTATTTAGATGCTGCGGCTTTTGAAAGAGTGTATTGGCTCTTCATTGCAGCGATAGCCAATCATCACCAACTTTGCAGTTGACATGATAAGCATCCGGCATTTTGCAGGTCTAGAGAAGTGTAAGTCAAATGTAGGTTTCACTATCCTGGAGCAAATTGGTCAGCAAGGGCACGATCTTCTATAGAAGTCCAGGGGAGAATACAGGTCCAGCTGGAAGAGGCCACTTTCATGCTTGTATTCTTGGTCTTCTCGCTGCATCTTTAAAAGAGGTGGTGCATCCCTCTGTGGTTCTTTTCTGTATTACATATTCCTCTTCTACTTTTAAGGACCCCAGTGTTTCTGTTTATGAGTTCACATTGCTTTAATTAAACTATCTGGGACTTTTTTCTAAATTATGAAATGTAGAAACCACAGTCAAAAATATGCAGTCTCAAGGGAAATAATCTGCCCTATTGTTTCTTTTTCTACTACAGACATTATTGAGAGAAGTCTGAAGTTTTGGGTCTGGAGGGTATTGCTGCTGAAGTCTTTTTTTTCTATTTGAAAAAAGGCTTCAAGCCAAATCATCAGGTTTCTTCTCTCTGTTACATCAATTAACAGTGCCTGAAAATCCAATTCCGTTTAATTTTCTTGAAATGGAAACCTCAGGAACTCTCTTCTGTTTCAAAGGAAACTTTGTAAAAAAAAAATTGACCATTATTAACGATGAATGTACCCTGGGCTTCAGGATGGCAGAAAAACATGTGCAGTGATAGTGTCCAGAAAATAGGGCAACATGAAAGCACATTTAGACAACTATTTGGAAGAAAGGCCATGAATCTATGTATTAAAAATGAAATCAGTTGCACTAGTTGAAGAGTTCTTTTGGTGATAACACATCTTTATTTTATTCTCCATCAGATTATTTGCTAATCTTCCTTTCTGTAAGATTATTATAAAATATTATATTAATAATATTATTAAAAGAATATTTTATTAAGTAAGGACTCTAGTTCTTAATTATGCAATAGTAAGTATGCTCTCAATAAGGCTGGCTTGGGCATCTCTTTAAGTACAGCCTCTTGTCTATCAAACATGGCTCTGCGGATGCCACACATGCCTGGCACGGCCCTCTGCCAGCTTCACAGTGCCCACAGACCACTCAAAATGCTAATCACCCTATCTCATTCTTATCTAATAATCTCTGTTGTTGAGCTGATAAGTTATTAAACCATTCACTTACCCCTTTGCCCAAAACATGAGACTACTTCTCACAACCTCCCCTACCATGTCGTAGTGCAAGTCAGCATTTCTGGTCCCTTGTGGATTCTTCCCAGTGGTTCCTAATGTGTCTTCCCTATTCCTGCTGTTAAACCAAGGGACCCTCTCAAAGTGAGATAGCACACCTTTCAGTTGCATCTTATCTTAGGAGAATAATGTGTAAAGCTATTAACTTGCCTAACACATCCTTCCTGATCTTCTAATCAGCTTTCTTTCAGACATTAACTCCAATCTCTTTTGCTTCCTCTATGTGCTCCAATTACACAGGTATCCTTAGTTACATGTGGGTAGATGACAGATAGATAGTAGATAGATAGATGATAGATAGATAGATAGATAGATAGATAGATAAGAATGTGGCTCATTCATTCACTTTACTTATAGCTATTTGAAGGCCATTGTGTTATTGGGGAAATTTTCTCTGATTGTTTTATTTATAATAATATTACTTCTCAACTCTTTTCCTGCTTTATCTGGCTCTTTTTTCCTTGCAGTATTTATCACTCTCTACTATGTAATTACAGTGGTACCTGGAGTTACAAAATTCATTCCATGATTCTGGGGAAAATGGGTGTGGTAGTATTCTTCAACCAATACACAGGTTCCAAATAAGAAAAGTTTTGCTGAACACTTCTGTTTGTCAACCTAATTATTCACAAACAGAAGTATTTGTGAACTGAGATATTAACGTATGTTTGTTCATAAGCTTATGTATCCTCTCATTCTAATATAAGTCCCATTACACTCTTTAATTACTATAGTATTTCAAGAAGTCAGAACTTGCCTGCCTCATGTAGCTTATGATACATTTTTTATTTATCAAACATTTGTCCTGTTTATGGTTTAAACATGAAGTGTCCCTAAAAGACTCATGAGGTGAAGCATGACCCTCAATGAGCATTGTTCAGAGGTGGAGCTTACGCAGATTCCTGGATTATGACCATCACCTCATCAGTGGGTTAACCTATTGATGAGTTCATAACTGACGGGGCAGTTAGAAGGTAGCACCCATGTGGAGGAAGTAGGTCACTGAGGATTGCCTTCCAAAGGTCTTTCTTGTCCTCATTGCTTTGCTCCAACTTGAGTTTTTGCCCTTCTCTCTGCCTCCTGGCTACCAAAAAATGAGTAGCTTTCGTCTACCGTGCCTTTCCACTGTGATGCCTCTGACTCACCATGGATTTAAAAGGACTGGAGCTGCCCATCATTACATGACACCTCTGAAAACATGACACAAAACCAGTCTTTCCTTCTATACCCTGTTTATGCCAAGTCGTTAGGCTTCAATAATGAAAGGTGAAAATAATAAAAGTGCATCTCCTACGTGGACAGCACGCTGTAATCCAAGAGAGGCTCTGCAGAGGAATGAGTGTTTAAGACATGTCAAGGACAGGAGAATGTTAATACAACCAAAGTCAGATGACTTGAGGTCAGGTTAAGCAATTTAACAGCTTTGTGGCTTTATGTAATGATTTTATTCTCTTCACTTTAAGAGAATTATCAGTAAAATCAGGAATAATAATATTGCCACATTGGATCACTGCAAATTTGAAATGAAATAATGTACAGGAAAGTCCTTACTTTGGAGCCTGGAAAGTAGAGAGAGATTGAATATGTCAGATTAGGAAAAAAAAAAGACAGACTAACTACCATAGAAATTCCTGTTGAAATAAATGGTGACTGATGTCCCTATATGATAGGGCCATTATTAGAGTTTACTTATAGTTGAAGTACACTTGAGTCTTAATTATATTTTATCATTTATATATTTTTATATTTATATATTTTTATATTTATATATTTTTCCTGCAGAGGAAAAGGAATATCTTCATTTTATGAACTCTGATCAGTCCTTCATTTTCAATTCTACAATAAAATATTTAGAAATTGAAAAGAAAATAAGTAACAGAATTATTCTTTTTTGAAAGAACTGAAATGATTAAAAATATCTGACATTCTTATATTAGGCTCCTAATCTTGGTAAAACTGGAGTGTTGCAAAGAAGATGCGGCTAAATGTAAGGTAACCTGAATGCCTCATAGACATACAAGGTTGCAGTTCTCCATATTTCTGTGTGTCATGGATGTTTTTTATCCCAAAGGCAGGAGACAGTACAGAGGAAAGTCACTATTTCTTGGAAATAGTCATTGCTGATGGATCAGAACATCAACTGGGTAAAAATATGCATTTCCTGCGTGCTGGTAAAGACAAGATGTCTGCATGACAACAAATAAAATCTGGAGGGGAGAGAAAGATGTCAAAATTCAGTTTTTCCAAAATTTTAAACAATGTTAGGATATGGGACTTTTAGTTGAATTTTCATAAAAGAAATTTTGCATCTAGAAAACTGTCCAATGAACAGGTGTTTGAGAATTGCAAATTGGATAGATTTAAGTAGTAGTAAGCTAAGAAATGAGTAAGATTGACTGAGTGGAGGAAACAAGAAGCAAGAGTGTACGAGTAGAACATTGCTTGTGTAAACAGACAGATTTCATTATCAGGCTTGCGAGGATTGGATGACTGAATGTTTTTGTCAGTTCAGGTGCTATTATAAAGTGTCACAGGGAGGCTTTAATAACAAACATATCTCTCAGAGTTTTGGAGGCAGGAAGTCTGGATTAAGTATCAGCATGGTTGGGTGCTTTGAAATCCCTCTTCCTGTTTGCTCATGCCCAAATTGTTGCCATGTCTTCAGATGACAGAGGAAGAGCTCATCTGGCAAGGCTTCTTCTCATATGGGCCCTAATCTCATTCATGAGGTCTCCTTCCTCATGACTTATTTTTTTTTT
>NDGN011299318.1:0-12248 GCA_002564285.1 Tympanoctomys barrerae
TTTAATTCTAAAAATAGCCCTCCTAATGTTAGTGCTATAATTACCTCCACTTTTTAGGAAAGCAAAGTAAAACTCACTCAAAGAGGATCAATAATTAGTTGATGGTACATAGTTGTACAAATCTGCATAGAAAATTTGACTCCACAGACAAGGCTTTAAATCATTTGAAAAAATTACAAAGAAATTAAAACCTGCCTAAAAACTGGTCTATTAAAAGGCAGGACTAAACTCATGAATAATATAAGTATATATTCTGTAAATGTACTCCAAAGTGACTAATATGGAAAATATAATCAGAAAATATGAAATATAACCAGAAAAGCTATTATAAAATACATTATTTACCTTTGGAATTAAATACAATTAATACTTCCTAATACAATTTTATGTGTACATTTTAGTAACTCTTTTGCACCCTGGTAACATTTTTAAAGGTATACCTTTTTCTTCTGCCATTATACCTTGAAAAAATATATACAAAAACTTCTTGAGGATTGACTCAGTTTTAAAAAATCAGTGAGGACAACTCCTAGATGAGTTAGAATGTAAGCTCCTAGGAGATGGGCAGTGGAAAGTGTCAGGGCAATAAAGGGAAAACTATTTCAAGGAGAGAATGAAGAAGAACTCTTGGAACCAATGAAGAAGGGATGGAATCACTAAGTGGCGCAGAAAAGGAGAAATGCAACTCAGAGAGAAGTAAAAGACAACTGGCAACTTGAACTCAAGCTCCCCAGTTCGGGCAGGTAGGAAGCCCTAAATTACAAGCATAATGTACTCTGGAGAAGAGCACCAAGATGGCAGAGCAGCGAGCAGCAGAGAAAGAGCCTCTCTGAGAGTCGCTGTCCAGTCGCTGGACTATAGCAACACAAGGAAGACAAAGAATTGGGAAGTAGATACCCCAGATCCAGGAAGAATCTGAAGTGCAAACTGAAGCCCACAGAGAGTGCAGAGAGAAACTTCAGTGAAGAAGTGACTGGCCAGGAGCCATCTTGGAGTGAGGCCAATTGAGCTCAGAACTCAGTGGCTGCTGACTCCATTTAGCCCAGCTGGGCTCAGGCCCATGAAGGTGCACTGAAGCCTGCAGGCTGAATAAATCTGGTCTTGGCTAGAAGGTGCAGGCTTGCTGAGATTATCCACGACCCTGCCTAAGTTACTGCTGGCTTGCTGCGATAAATCAACACAGATTTGGACTCTGTCTCCATATATTGTCTGTTACCAACAGCACAGATATAAATGGAAGGGGACTTTTTCCATTCCCCCCCCCTTCTTGATTTTTATTGTCATTTTGTTTTGTTATTTTCCTCCTTCATTATTTATTTTTATATGTGTGAACATGATTTGTAGCCTTTTTATACTTCCGGCTCTGCTGTTCTTCCTCTCTAGTCTTCTGCACCAGTTTCCCAAATTTAGCATGATCCCCTTTTGTCCTCCAGCCTTACTTCTAATCTCTTCCTCTTCTTCCAGTTCTCTATTTTATCCCTAACCTATTTTAAGTTTTAGCCCCTAAGAGGAAAGCTGGCTTTTTTATTTATCTTTTTTAATTTTAGGGAAGGGTCAACTGGGTGTTCAGGGTCTTGGTACTAGACCAGACTCATAGTGATCCGTCTGTTTACAGCCTCCCAAGAGCTGGGATTATAGGCACAGGCCACCATGCCCAGTCTCAATTGCCATCTCAGCGTGCTCCAGGGGTGGGGATGGCACCGAAGACCTGGGGATTGAACCCCTGGCCCCTGCGCCTGCTTGCAGATGCTTTATTTAATCTGCTGAGATATTTGGCCAGCCCAGGAAAGCGGACATATTAAGGACTTGTATACTGAATATAATTTTCTGGTTGTATTTTTTTTTATATATAATCACAAATCTAATGGTTAGCTCAATTTGTCATTTTCTATGCTGTGCTTAATGCCACTGTCATTGCTGATAGTACCACTACAGCCAAAAGTGACATAATCATTGTAAACAGATGTTCTTCCTGGTTTTCCAAGACTGAGATTAACTAAAGGTCACAGAAAAATATGGCGGCACAGTGTCAAAGAACCAGGGGCTGGGCCAAACAGGCAACTCCTCATCCCCAACTAATTGAAGAGGTAGGATCTTGCAACAGACTCAAAACCCCAAAACAAGCCATACCTGAAAGACACCTCAGAGAAGTAGACATTTCCTAAGGATTCTGTATACTAGCAATAAAGCAATCCACCACAGGCAATTTACATCATCATCCCAGGAATTAAACTTAAGAAAGAAAAGAAAATGAGAAGACACTTGAACAAGATACAATCCTAGACATCCAATTCACCAAAGGCAAATCTAGGAGGCAATGAGGTGGGACGATCAGAAAGCTACCCACCTGACTTCTTTGAATTGGTAATAAAGCAACTAAATGAGACTCTAGAACAAAATGAAATCAGAAATAATTTCCCAGATAACTGCAGAGATGGTGTCCACAATGAAAACTATGCTTAATAACTCCAGAGCAGATACAGACAAAAAAGTAGAGGAGCTTAGAAAAATTATGGAAGTGATGCTCAGCACAGGAAAGAAATGGAATCTATAAGGCAGATTCAAATAGATATCCAGGAGAATAAAAATTCCATTGAAAGTACCTGTAGCAGATCAAGTCAATGTAAGGACAGGATCTCATATATAGAAGACAGGCTGTGGTTAGTGATCATGAAAAAAAATTTCTTAAAAATAGAAAAGGACAATGAGAAATCAGTGCAGCAGCTGCTAGATGAAGCAAGAATATCTTAAGATAGATTGGAGTCAATAAAAAAAATCAGGAGATAGCACAAAGTAAACAAAAAACTGTTCACAGATGGCATGACAGGAAACTTCCTTGGTAGAGAAATAGAATTTGACATACAAATAAGTAAAAGGCAGAAGATTTATATGATCTGAAGAAAAACCAGAATGCTGACATACAGATAAGTGAGGGATATAGAACCACAATTAGCCATAATCAAAAAAATCCTATCATAGTCACAAAAAATTAAGATTTCTTGAAAGCAAGTGTTAATACTCAATTATTTGTCCAATCTTGCATAACTATATCTATTAATCTCAGCAACAAATTTGATGTTAAAAATAGGTAATATAACAACCACTCTTAATTAGCTATCCCTGTTTTGAAAATCTGTAACATACGTATTGTATGTTACCCTGTTTCTGTCATTTTTTCTATTTGTTTTTGCTTGTTTTTATTCTTCAAAATAATTTAAAATTAAATTTTAAAAAAAGATGCAAAAAAAAAAGATGCCAGAAATTCAACACAAGAACAGAATATTAAAAGCTGTTAGGGAAAAAAAACAAATCACCTATAAAGGAAAGTCCACCAGAATCACAGCTAACTTCTCAGTATACAAACTCTCATGTCAAGGAGAGCTTGGAGTGAAGTATTTCAAATCCTAAAAGAGAACAACCTTCAACCCAGATTGATGTATGCCACAAAATTATCTTTCAAAACTGATGGAAAAATAAGATACTTCCATGATAGAGAACATTTGAGGAAATTTATGACCAACAAACCAGGACTCCAAAGTATTTTGAAGGGCATTCTAGAAAGTTATGCTGGTGAGTGCAGGCAACCCTGATAACAGCAGTCCAGCCCTGCACCAGTCCTAAATGAAGGAGAAATCCCACGGTTCTTACCAGCCTTCTAGCCACTTTGCAGATTTGGTCTGAAAGGGACAAGCACGCTTTAGAGATTTATTACTCCACATGATTTAGTGACCACTTACTGCTATAACCCAGGAGGCATTGTGGAAAGGACCCTGTTATTAGCTAGACTTCCCTGCGTATCAGAACAATCACAATCCAGAAGCCAATGGGATGCCCTGTGGCAGGACTGGATGGGGGGTGGCCTTAAGAGAAAGTTGTAGATGGAGGAAGTGTCTGTCACAATTGCTGGGTGGGGCTGAGCAGTGGAAAATAAGAGCTGTGACTGAGAGGGGACTGCAGGGTTCAGTGGCCCACACCCGATCACTGTAAGAAAGACATGAATCACATGCGGCTTCAATGGGGGCAGGTCTGAGGGGGACAAGACTGAAACTGCCAATTTATTTGATATCTTGGCTGTTGCTCCAGGGAACAACTTGGTAGTTTGTCTCTAGGGATATACCACCGCTTGGACATATGCCATACCCCCAGTTGCACACATACAAAAATCTCGGAGATCAATCACAGCCCTGCTGTCGTCAACATCCAAGTAATCTTCCAGATAGGAAACAACAGACAGAGCTGAAAGGAATCACAACTGTTTTCTGCTACAACCCACTCCCCCTCCATAGTTTTTTTTTTTTTATTCTTTAATTGGATTTTTTCTAATTTTTCCCTTTTTAAAATTCCTTTTCCTCTCCCTTTTACTTTCCTCATCCATGTTCTCTTCTTACAAGCCTGACTTTAATTATGTTTGACTTTAAACTTTATTCTAATCCTTTTTTTCCTACTGTCATTGGTGCTACAGTGGTTTTTAATTGGTTATTACTATCTTTCAGGACGTGATTTGCTTTTATGTTGTGGTTCTCATCTCTTGTGTTCCGTGCTGGGGATGGAGTAGGGCACCTCAGGCACGTTGGGTGGATGCCCTGCCACTGAGCAACAACCCTCACCAACTGGAATTGTATTTATTCTAGCCAAACACTACAGCTGCTTGAAGTGTGGCAGACACTTCAACTTACAAATGGGAAGAGAATAGCTACAGCTGACAACATGATCCCATGTCATCAAAGCTAGGCGGAGCTGGAGTTGTGTTCCTAAATAGCCACCCCCTTAACAATAGCACGGAGAACTAACACAACTGCTGTGCATACTGCACACACGAGGGATCCCAGCAAAGGCCACTCCGATACTTTTCAGATCATGCAATGCTGACAGGACTGGAAGAGAAACCAGAGATATACTCCATTTACTATTCTGCCTACAGCACACCTGTCTGAGCTACCAAAGGAACTTCACTTGTATCAGACCGACAGAGAATATGGGACCTTCAAGTCCAAACACCTGTTTTAAAACTCATTCATCACAGTCCAAAAACCCACAGTAAAACTGAATTACAAAACTAACTTACAAAAACCTATTTCAAATTAAATTCAACATTACAAAAAAGAAAAGAAAAAAAACAAACAAACAATATCCAAGGGTACATCCAGAGATGGCTATTCACCAAAACCCTAGCACAAATGTTTCTGATAGAAATATCCATCCTAATGGATACAGACATCTCAACATAGAAATACAAGAAATAATGAAAAATAAGGCAACATGATAACCCTAAAACTTAATACTCAAGTAATTGATTCCAGTTATATCAAAGTGAATGAGAGCCTTGCCAAATAAATCAAACGAATGACTAATAAATTAAAAAAAATACATATGAACATGAATAAATGAAGAAACATAATGCAGGATACTAAAGAGCAATTCAATAAAGAGACAGATTCTGAAAAAGAAGAAAAAATGAAAATGAAAATTTCAGTAAGTTAAAAAAAAAATCAATTTAAAACTTCACCAAGACTGGATTGAATGGAAAAAAAAGGATTATCAGAGCTTGGAGACAATAGTGGGGGCTGGGGAGATAGCTCAGAGGCAATCAACACCTACCTAGCAAACACAAGGTGTAAAGTTCAATCCCCAGCCCCACATGCTGTATTGGTGCCCGACCCCCCAGTTGCGCCATCTTGGCCCCAGATCCCAGGGCATGCCGTGTCTGACATGGTGGTGCTCACTTGTAATCTCAGTACTCAGGAGGTTAAGACAGGAGGATCACTGTGAGTTCCAGACCAGCCTAGGAGCTACAAAAGTGGGCACAAGGCCAGCCCAAACTGCATAGTGAGACTCTGTCTTCAAAAAAAGGACAATGTTGATAAATCATCACATTCAGATAATAATGAAAAAGTTAGAATAGAACACAAATCTAAAAGACACCAGTAAAGGGATAAAATGTATATAATCAGATAAATGAGGGAGTTGAATTATAAGCTAAAGGTACAGAAAACTTAATTCAGTTAAATAATAGCTTAAAATTTTCCATATCTTGGGAAAGAAATAGACATCCAAGAATAGAAGGCATGTAGAGCCCCAAATAAATATGACCAGAAAAATTTCTCAACATATTAAACTGCCAAAAGTATATACCAAAGAAAGAATATTACAAACTGCACAAAGTAACTTATAAAGGCAAACATTAGAATAACAGCAGATTTCTCAGCAGCAACTCTAAATGCCAGGAAGACATGGAACAATACATTTCAACTCCTGAAAGAAAATGATTCCCAACTTAGATTACTAGAATCTAACAAAGTTATCCTTCAGAATCAAAGAAAAATAAAGACCTTCCAAGATAAGCACAAGTTAAAGGAACTCCTGGCTACTGAAACACATTACAGAAGAATCCTTCACACAGAAGAGTAGATAAGTAAATAAGAATTAGGAAAGAACCAAATATGATTCAGTAAATCATCAAACCCTAAAAACAGATAAGGAAGAACAAAGTGACACAGATTATTCTAAATTAGCCATGGGGGTGAGGGGTAGGAGATGACAGGAACTAGAACATAGCTTTCAATAACAACCATGAATGTAAATAGTTTTGAATTAAAAGACAGACTAGCTTATTAGATTACAAACAAGGGCTAACAATCTGCTGTGTTCAAGAAAGCACTCCATTGACAAAGACATACACAGACTAAAGTAAAAGAATGAAAAACAATAAATAAACAGAATCCAAAGGTAAGCAGAAGTAGGGGTACTCATATTCAATGAAACCAATTTCAGGTAAAAATTGGTCAAAAAAGACAAAATATTGATAAATGACAAATACTGATGAGATAAAATATTTATAAAATGATCCAGGAAGATGTAACAATAATAAATGTGTATGTGCCAAAAACACTGAATATCCAATTTCATAAAACAAGCACTAAAAGACATAAAGGGAGAGTCAGGCTCTAATACAACAGTACATAATTTCAAGTCTCAACTCTCCCCAACATATAGATCATCTAGACAACAATACCACTCAACCTCCAAAAACATCATAATTAAGTTACACTACTAAACAAATGGTTTTAGTAGACATCTAAAGAACATTCCATCTAACATGAAGAACATATACTTTGCTTATCAGCATATAGTACAAATTCCATAACAGATCATACTTTCGGTCTTAAAGCAAGTCTTAACAAATACAAACAAACAAAAAACCTGAAATAATTTCTTGTACCTTACTGGACCACAAAGGAATGAAACCAAGAATCAACAGCAAGAAAAATTTCAGAAATTATACACACAAGGACATACAATAGTAGACTTGAACAATGGGTCACTAAAAAAATCAAAGGGAAAATTAAAATCCCTAGAATCAAATAAAAATGAAAATAACAGCACCAGGGAGATAGCTCAGCATTCTAAGTGCCCGCCTGGCAAACGCATGGACCTGGGTTCAATGCCAGTACTGCAGTGTTGGCTCCACCCCAGGCCCACTGAGCCAGCGACAAAACCCAGGTGTGGTGGCACATGCCTGAAATTCGTGCTGGGGAGGCTGAAACAGGAGGATTACTACATGTCCGAGATGCATAGCAAGACCCTGTAATAAATGCATAAATTTAAAAAAGAAAAAAAGGAAACATACCAGAACCAGTGAGGTGCAGTAGTAGTGGTACTAACAGGGAAATTTGGGGGTGAGTGCCTATACCTTAAAATATCTTTAAGTAAATCACCTAATTATAGAAGAGAAAGTGTAAGGAATATAAGGACAAAGCCCAAATCAGAAGAAAACAAAATAAACAGAATACAAATAGAGATTAAAAGAATACAAAGGATTGACATAGGGTAGTTTATCAAAAAGATAAAATTGACAAACTCCTAGGCAAAATAAAACTAAAAGAAAAAAATGAACTAGGTAAATTAAATTAGAAACTAAAAGGGGATGTTACAACACAACACTGAAATACAGGGGATCATTACAGGATACTTTGAAAAATTGTCAATAAATTGGAAAATGTAGAATGGAAAAAATTTATAGACACATAAGTTCTATCCAAAATGAGCTGAGTATATAAAAACTGAAATACATCAATAATAAACAATGAAACTGAAGCACTAACAAAAAGCCCCCCTAAAGGACTGGTAAGATAGCTCAGCGGTCTAAAGTGTCTGCTTAGGTGCAGTTTGATCCCCAGCACCACATGCTCACCAGCCCCACCCCCAGGGTGGGCTGAGTTGCCCACAAAAAAAAAAAAAAAAAAAGTCTACCTAAAAAATAAAAGCCCAGGACCAGATGGATTCACCACTGACTTTTACCAGACTTTTAAAGAATATCAATGCTTCTTGATATCAATGCTTCTTAAACTATCCTATACAGCAGAAAAGAGGCCCTTGTGAACTCATTCTACAAAGCCAGTATTACCTTTCTACCAAGACCTGACAATGACACAACCAAAAGAAAACTATGGTCCAGTATCTCTGATAAACATGGATTTTAAAACCCTCAACAAAATACTAGCAAATTGAATTCAACAACACATTAAAAAGATTAAACATCATGACCAAGTTGATTTCATTCTGGGGATGCAAGGATGATTCAGTACTTACAAATCAATTCACATACTACAGCACATAAATAAAAATCAAGGATTTTAACTATCACATGATCATCTCAATAGATGCAGAAAAACCTTTGATAAAATTCTCGATAAAAGTCCTGCAGAGTAAAGGATAATACCTCAATATAACAAAGACAATGTATAACAAACCCATAGCACCACATTGAATGGGGAATCTGAAAGCATCTCTTCTCAAATTAGGAATTAGACAACGGTGTCCACTCACACCACTTTTATTCAATGGAGTATTTGAAATTTTACCCTGAGCAATGAAGCTAAAGAAATAAAAGAAATACAAACAGGGAAAGGGAAATTAAATTATCCCTTTTGCAACAGATGATTCTTAGAAACTGTAAAGACTCAACAAAGGAGTTCTTGGGTTTTTTTTGGGGGGGGGCGGGCCACTCAGGATGCCTTTAGGGCAGGTCTGGTTTGGCTTGAGGATGAGGAGATCGAAGCACAGCATCCAGAGCCTGACTGCTTTGTTTCGGCTGGCACTTAAACACCTGAGCTAATGGGCAGATCCCCATAAAGATTCAACCAAAAGACTCTTAGAACTCAGAAATTCAGCAAAGTGACAGGATATAAAATCAACATATAAAAATTAATTTTTTCTATATACCATAACAAGCCAGCTAAGAAAGAAACCAGGAACACAATTCCATTCACAATAGCTTAAAAAAAGTAAAGAAGAAATTTAACCAAAAAGTGAAACTGTATTGCAGTGAAGTAAATTGAAGAAGACACTACAAAATACAAAGATCTTTTATGTTCATAGAATGGAAGAATTAACATTGTTAAAATGGCCATATTATCAAAAACAATCTACAGATTTGTTTTGTTTGGTTTTTTTGAGACACAGTCTCACTCTGTAATTCAGGGTTTCTTTGAGCTCTCTATGGAGCTCAAGCTGGCCTCAAAGTTGTGGTAATCCTTCTGCCTCAGGCCCCAAACCAGGGTCACAGGTGTGCACCACCATGCCCAACTGACAGTCTGCAGATCTGATGCACTCTCCACTTATCAAAATACCAACAACCTGCCTCACAGTTAGAAAAAAGAAATATTAAAAATCATATGGATGAACAAACACAAATAAACCCAAAATATCAAAAGAGATCCTAAGCAAAAAGAATAATAATGGGGGCATCACAATACCTAATTTCAAAATATGCCACAGAGCCATAACAACAAACGTTGTCTGGCATTGGTACAATGGAATAGAATAGAGGGAAACAGACCCACACACCTATCAGTACCTGATTTTAAACCACATAGCCCAAAACATACATGGATAGCCTCTTTGCCAGAGTGTGCTGGGAAAATGGGATATTCACATTTAGAAGAATGAAACTTGACCTTTATGTTTCACTCTACAAAAATCAACTCAAAACAGATGAAAAGACCTTAATATAAGAGCTGAAGTTGAAACTACTAGAAGAGAACACCTAAAGGCAACATATTACCAAATAGGTAAACAGTTCAGGAAATAAAAACAACTGATAAATGAGATTTCACAAAGGAAACAATCAACAAAGTGACAAGTTAAAAAATTACAGAAATTTTTCCCAGTTTTTTTTTTTTTTTGAGACAGGGTCTCACTATGCATTTTGGGCTGGCCTTGTGCTCACTTTTTTAGCCCCCAGGCTGGTCTTGAACTCACAGGTCCCCCTGGCTCAACCTCCAGAATGCTGGGATTACAGGGGTGTGCCATCATGGCCAATTCCGGGGCTGTACAGTGGGCGCCCACATCACAAACTACTACTACCTATGTTATCCCTTCTCATTTCTAGTTTATTGCACTTCTAAACATGGAATGTCATTATTCATGGACTGCCTCCAGTCTACATATACAGTGACTAGTACTATGCTTACAAAATAAATATTTGAATGAACATTTATATCCTAGATGATAGCTCAGCATCTAATAAACATAGGTCATGAAATACACTTAATATAGACTAGAATAATTATGGCATGGAGCCTATCATCAGATTTACAACTGAAACAAACACACAGAGATCAAAGTTGTGAGGAAGCCACTGGGATAATGGCTGTGGGGATCTTAACCTTTATTTATATTAATATTTTTCCCCCACAAGATTTAATACTTGGGTATCTGAAAATGAGTACAAATTTGAAAAGGAAAAAGAGGTTCCAAAAGTACCCAGAGACAAAAATGAAAGGGAGCAACATCTTTTCTATCAGAAGACAAAGACTTTTAAAGACAGAGTAATAATAATAAAAAAAATAAAGACAGTAATAGAAAATGGGCCTAAAAGCAATACAAAAGTTGGTATTTACAATAGTACATACGAAAAATAGGATATTTCTAACTCACAGATCAACATTTTAGGATAATTTTGTAAAAAAGATGGTTTTATATGAGAAATGAACCCAAGGTTTAGTGTTCATTTCAATCTCAATCTCACATTTCCATAGTGTCTAACAATCCTTCAATTTTTTTTTTTTAATTACAGGGTCTCACCATGCAGTTCAGACTTGTAGTGATCCTCCTAGTTCAGCCTCCCCAGTACTGGGATTACAAGCATGTGTCACCATGCCTGGTCTCAGGGCCAGCAGGGCATGAAGTACAGGGAATCAAATTCGGGTCCTTATGCTTGCCAGGTAGGTGCTTAGACCACTGAGCTATCTCCCTAGGCCCAATCCTTCAATTTTTAAAAACAAAAAGATGTGGAAAATTTAGCACTAAAATGTTAAGCATTTTGCCTTAAAGCATTTTTTTTTCATGATGAAAAACTGAAGGGCCATAAATCAAAACAAGGTTGTTTAAATGGACAAGACAGGTGTGGTGGCACATGCCTGTAATCTGGCACTCAAGAGGCTGAGGCAGGAGCATAACTAAGTTAAAGGCCAGTCTGAACTACACAAAAACTGTCTCAAACCCTCTTAACTGGCTTACCTTCAACTCTTTTAGGCTGAGCAATACTGCTTTCTTAGATTATACAATTACTGTAATGATTCTACTTGGTTTCAAGGCCATATTTTATTAAACTGGTTAAATATCAGTAAACAAAAATAATCAAGATAAAGTACAAATATGACTATGTCACCTCAACCTACATAATGTCAATCTGCAAAATAATGAGATAACCTGAGAAATGTTTCTGCTTCAAATACTTCAAATATGTACTCACATACTTGTAAGATTTCTTTAAAAAACTAAAGCTAGTACTAGTGTTTCAAAAAAGATGAAACATTCTTCAATGAGTCTAAATAAAACTTTAAAGGAGTTCCATACTTCTATAGCCACTTTTTGTAGGTTTTTTAAATGAGCAATGTATTTTAACTTATATTTGTTATATCTGGTATCTACAATTTTCAGCAAGTGGTTTTTACAGAGCAAAATAGTCGGTTCTAGTCTTTGCAATGTTTTTTTTCCAAATATTTCACTGTACTCTGAATAAAAAATGCCATCAAAGAGATATAATTTTCAACTTGCTAGTTTTAAATTTTTAAAAAAGTAAATCTAATTTACTGTAGAAAACTTTGAACATGAAAAATCTTGCACTGTCCCAAATGTATCATCATTAGATAAAGATTCATCTAGGCAAAATAGTATTTATGCTTCCATTTTATTGTTTTTAAGAATTAAACTGCCACCTCAGTAGTCTTAAGAGCAATATAATG
>NDGN011299334.1:0-13586 GCA_002564285.1 Tympanoctomys barrerae
AAAAAAAAAAAACAAAACAGACTTTCAACTTTCCAGGCGAATCCTTTGTAGTAACTCTTGATCAATTCGTTCCCATATTCCTTTCAGTGGCTACTTCAAATCTTCATTACTTGTGTCAAGCAGTTCTCCTCGCCGTCTCCTTCATTTTCTCCTTGCCTTCCACTGCATCACAAAGAATGATTATCAGTTGCAGCGTGTGAGAATGAGAGGTCTGTCCCTCTGTTGAAAGACGTTCACTCACATTTACTTTCACGGCCCAATTCTGGACTCCAGTATTAATCTATATATTTCTTCTCATCTGGCTTTCTGTCTGAAACATATGTGACTTCCTTCCTCTCTAACCTAGCACAGGAAAGAAAGAAGAAAACAGCTACCATTCTGTTCAACTGTTGCTTTTCCTGTTTCACTCACACAGCCTTCTGTGCTCATTCACTCTCAGACATGCTCTGCTCTGAAACCTACATGTTTGTCTTTGCTAGATTTTGGCAGCACTTAGCTTAGCTATGATATCTGGTTCAATGTGGAGTAGCCAGTCCTGGCTGGGTAGAGTTTTAGGTAAATATTTGGAAAATTAAATCAATGAATAGTGAGTTACGATTTTTCTGCACATTTCTATTGCCTTGCACTTCCAGGCCTTCAAATATGAACATGTACATTTCAAGTACAAGTGAAAATATAAACAAGAATAAAATTAGAACTGCTCATGTTTAACATAATAAACTGAATTGACTCTGTAGCAAATACTACTAGCAGCCATGGCTATTTAAGAACCTATGGTTTTCTATTAGGATTGTAGAACTGGTATTATTTTTTTTCTGGCTTTAAAGAAAAAAATGAAAGGGCAGTAACTTTTGTAACAAAATATGCAATATTTTATAAGTTTACTTTGGGAGCAATTGACTATAGATGTGACAGTTTGATTCTATTAGGCCTTTTTTATATCTTAGCTACTCATGTTTAAATTTGTATCTCTTATGTTATTATTTTCACTGATTTGAGTACTATAATGACTTTACCAATACATTAACATTAGTATTTATTTTATTTATGAAGCAATAAAATTAACCTTGGGTTGTTTATTTCTAAAATTAATCAATTAATTTTCACTATCATATCTTGGGCAACATAATAGCACCATCAAGTGGAAGCAAACTCTAATTCCAGCACTAACTACCTCTTAGTCGTTCTACAATTCCTTTGCCACGTGGACGAGAAGTTTACATTCATCTTCAGTGATTTAGTGTAACATTAGAGATGCTGCTAACTCAGGGCAACATTTCACACAAGAGAAATCTCTTTCCTCATTTTTCTTAGATCTTTTCTATCTCTTATACTTTACTTTCTACCTGCCCTTATCTTACTCATAAGTTCAAAGCTTATATAACTCTTAACTCTGGATAATCTAATTTTGGGTAGTGAATTGGTTCAGAATATTCTCCATTAGTGTCCTTATACTCTACTTTATATCAATTTAAGAAGCAGCATACCTACTGGAAACATTGCATATAGTTCTTGTAGCATAATTTTTGGCATATACTAAGTGCTCAATAAATTTTAATTGATGTATTAGATAATTCAGAACATTACATTTTTCATTTTTTCATATTTAATAGAGTAAGAGAAAAGTAGGTTGCTTTTTCTTAACTAAAACAGCCCCACTGTCTTTCAAGTAACAACAAACTATTAGGATAAAAGAAAAAATGCCTATCTGTAGTAAAATTAAATATATGTAAATGCATATATGTATATATGCAGCAAGGACCATTGTAGGTATAACTTTATTCACTTTCTAACAACATCACAACAATGACAACAGAAAATAGAAACAAAAATATATCTATAGGTCAGATACAAAGAAAGAATCAATGACATGAGATAATATGATTTGGCACCAATTTAAATGAAACCTTAGAGCAAAGATTCAACTGGATTTTCATACATGAACATTACTTTGGATTTATCCTTTTAACTTTCTGAGTCAGAGCGGATTCCAAAATGATTTATTATCAACATAATAGTTAGATTAAAATATCAAGCTATTTTACAGACCAAGTACCATCCACAGAAAGCATGAATGTATGTCACTGATTGTCAACATCCCTCATATTAAAGTAACTGTAGGGCATTTTAAGAAACTCTGGAAGACTAAGGGATAGTGTAGGGATAAGAGTGAAATGAGAGTATCATTTATTAAACTTCATTTAATATTGATTCAATATAACTTATGTCTTCCACTATTAAGATTACCTTTTTTTTTTTTTGGCTGAACCAGGGATTGAACTCAGGCTCTTGTGCTTTTGCGCTTGCCAGGGAAGCGCTTATTTTACTGAGCCATCTCCAGAGAGTAGTGCATAGGTAACACCCATACTGAGAAACTTAGTAATTAGGCTATCTTAAACTGAATTAATCCGATGTGATCAGGTTGGTTCTTTTGGTCCATAATACTCTGTGTGTATCTACACATTCAACTTACCTGCCCAATAATGTACTTGAGTTGCTGTCTTCTAATAGGTAAGAAAACATTGAATGCATCTTTATATATTAACCTGATTAAAATCTACCCTTATACTTTTTGCTTAAGGCAGAAGGAGTTTGAATAATTCTGTTTACAATGCAAGATAATTGCTTTTTTTTTTCTTACAGCCCTAGTAAAAAGCGTGATTTAACATTCTTTTTCACTATGACACTGTAAAACACAATGGCCCTTGTAAAAAGCCTTAGAGATGCCTGTAGAAATATTAGCTCATCTATGTGCCTTAGTCCCGCTAATTAAATAGAAATTGCATGTCTTCCATATAAAACTCTTTGATTAAAGTTATCCTGGGAATAGGGCTGATAATGAATTTCAGTCACCCTCTCTACAAAATTTGCAGTGAAAAGGTCCTTTAAAAATTCTTTAAAATTTGGGTACAAATAATTCAATGAAGAAAGCTTATTCAAAATATTGAGGAGTTCAGACTCAGCTATCTAGTCTATTAACGAAGCTACATTTCCTAAAACAATAAAACCTTTGTGACCTTGCAGATGCTTTTCTGAAAAAAAGATTTCTATTTAATGCTCCATTCCATAGTCCCTCTTCCTCCCAGTAACTGTCACTGACTGTCAGCTCCTATGTGGTGGTGTAGACTATGCTGTCAGATCAATTTTTAGAGATAGGCAAAGTCACAGTAAAATTCAGTAGTGTAGAAAACCCATTAATGTTGAAGGGCCTATGTGTGTTATATTCTCCAGTGAAGCAGAGCTAGCAGAAATTATAATAATGATGAAATCAAATGTACAAATAGTCAAAACAAACACAATCAACCAACTCTTCTGTCTGTCAGGGAGAGGCTTGTATGAAACTTTGAAAAGCAGCATTAGGGGAATGTAGGAAAAAGAAAACAGCTTAAGAAGTCAACAGGCCAATATCCTATTAAACTGGTATGTTCTATTATTAAGATATTTAGAGATACTCATATTTTGTCCTATATTATTAGTTTAGTTAATTAATGAAATATATTCATTCCTTAATTTTCTTTGGATTTACTCACACTTTTACTTTAAATACATACATTTACCCTCAATCTAAACACTGACATGTATAAAATCAGAAGTTTACTGTGACTTTTCATATGCACACATATACATATGAATTTAACAATAAAAATAATATAAAAAATCTAGCTCAGTGATCTCATATGCTATTAGTTTTACTCTTATCAAAGCATGGTAAAAGAACGGACCAATTAAACACATTTCCTTAACGAGAGAACTCAGGCTTCCATTACAGAGCAGAGATAACAGTGTCCAAATTTCCAGTCAGCTTGGTCTGGGAGTGTTCTGTTCCACAAGAGGCCTTTCTGCCGCAGGCGCAAAACATGTGGGATTACTGAGCATTGGCAGAGAGGATCCTTCATGATCACTTAACCCAAATCCCTGGCAGGGGTACAAGACAGTTAAATGTCTCCTCCTCTGCCCTGCAGCTGGCGGGAGGCGTGCCGCCTGGGCCCTATTACACCATCTTGCACATTCTAATGCTTATTTTGGTATTACAAAAATTATGCCTTGAAACAGATCTGGAAAACCTCCAATTTCCATACCAAAAAATATTATTAACTAAAATATATCTTGTAAAAGTATGTTATATTTAAAATACTAAGGTGAATTCCTTAAATAATATAAGGAAAAAAATACCAGTAAGCTATCCTATTGGAAAAGGACATGAACAGAGGACTAATTCTACTGTACTGTGAGCGCTGCATTGTTTAGTGCAATGATAATGGGCTTGCTAGGCAACAACCACAGATTTGAGTGTAAAGGAGAGTGACACTGACAAGAACAACAGCTAAATGACAACCTGGAGATGAAGTTTTGGTTCCAGGACAACAGCGTGGTGTTCAGGCCAAAGAGAATAAAGAGAGTCTAGGGACAACACAAGAGATGTTCATGAATGGAAGCCTGACTATGTTCAATTAGAAGGTACATATGAGGCCATGGCTCTGGAATGACATTCAGAAATTAGATTATGAGAAAATAAATTGCAGAAAAAGGAAATAGGATTCCAGAGAGCAAACACCAGGCAGAATGACACAGAATGACTGATAGCAGATTGGTTTGAGGTTGCTTATCTTGAGTCCGACGTGCTAATAACTTACAGCACATGACCTTGATTTAGAGGCTGTTTCTTCTGGGCACATATATTGGTGTATTAATTATTCTTTAGGACTCTTCTTCTTACTGTCTTTACCTGGAACTATTTAAGAGAGCAGTTTCAATGACAATGGACAAATAATACAAAAGCCTGCAGCTTTACGTTTTTATGAGCACAAATTTTTCCAGTTCAATGAACATATAATTCATGAGTCATAAGAACAATACTTTATTATTTACTTAGTCTTGAAACTATGATGAATACTTGCTGATTTGCTCTAGGTTTCTATTTGTTGTTACCAGATAATAGTAATTAAAGAGATAATAATAAAGTCATACATTTCTAGGGGCTGTTAGGTCATTTGTAAGACAATTTATATTAAATTTCTCATTAGTAATACTATTCATTCAAACTTTCATGTATTCAACAACATGTAGTGAGCACAATTTCTATGTAGCTTTATTGTGCAAATTCAGAATCTATCAGTGAGCAAGAGGCAGAATATATGTCTTCATGAAGCTAATGTAAGGCCAGCCACCATTAGAATAATCACATTAATATTCAGAGGTTATATACTTCAATTAATATAGTGATGAGGACATTATATGACAATATTATTGAAAGAATAAAATATTGGGCAAAGCTTAGGTGTAAGAGAAGGAGAGTGGATTATCTTCTTGAAGATCTGTATTTTAGTCTGACATAAAAATAATTACATAGAAAGAAAAGATAGGGAGCAGCAGGTTGTGAATAAGGGTAGGGTTGGGGAAATCATTCCAAATAGAATAAAAGGAAAATTTAGAAGTCCTTCATTAGTTATCAGAAGGGTTAAAATCAAGGAGAAGACCAATATTTCTAATGTGTGGTAAAGAAGGAAAATGCTGTAGGTGACAGGGACAGAGGCAGAGAATGGTATGAGGAAAATAAGCTTATACTAGCTTATAAACCATGGAAAGACTGATTCCAAGGGTCCCAGTAACCTCTTGAATTTTTTTGAGAATCCATATCACTTACTCAATTGATATTCAGATATTGTGCCTGTTATGGTTTGTGTTTGTCCATGTGTCCCCCAAAGCCTCATGCAGTCATTAGGGCAGGCTTTCTAGAATGTGTGATTAGTTTATGATCCAATGCTGGGTTTATGGGTGTGAATGCTGCACCCACCATAGGGAAGATACCTTAAATACAATACAAGGAAAAGAGAGAGGTTTGCTAGCTGCTGCAACTACTGCTCCTCCCTTTTGGCTCTTCTTGATTTTTTGCTGTTTTCTGCTGCCACGAACTGCTGCCCTCTGACATGTGCCACTCTGCTTTGGAGCCAACGGAATATGTACTGAAACCTCCAGACACTGTGAGCTAAATAAACCTTTCTTTCTTTAATTCTGGGTGTCAGGTATTTTGTACCAGCAATGACAGAGAAAAGTAACCAAGACAGTGCTACTCTAGCTTCTCGGTGAGATGATAGAAAAGGTTCATTTAGGTCACATGATAGTAAAATGGAATAGTCGTTATGGTATATTCATATAAGCTTTATGTCATTGACATGATCACAGACTTCTGTTTCGGGAGCATTTTTGTAAATGTTCATGTGTTAAAGGTTCAGTCATCAGCATAAAGGAGGAGATTCAACCTTTAAGAGGTGGCGCTTGCTTGGAGGAAGTTAGGTCCCTGGGGAATGCCTTGGCAGAGTACCGGAACTCCATTTCTCTCCTATCTCTGGTTCCTGCATGCTATCAGTTGAGGAAGTTTTGATCCATACACTGTTTTAGTCACTTTTTCATTGATACAACATGATACCCAGCATACATGACTTAAGTAACAGTTTTATTTTAGCTCAAGGTTTAGTCCATTGACTAACAGCACAGGAATCTTTGAGGAGACATCTAGCTAGAAACAGTAACTCATGTATTTCTTCATAACAAACAATGAATTAGACTTTTAAGTCCAAATGTGATAACAGGTTGCAAGGTGCTATCCAAACATAAACTTTCAATAAGTCATGGGAAAGCATTCACATGAATGTGAAACAGGTCAGGACCATGTAGAAGGAAAAGTTTATGTTTTCTCTCTCCCTCTCTCCTTCTTTCCCTTTGTCACCATCTCTTCCAGACAGTAGAAAATTTCTAAATGATTATAAAGTGAAGGGGCCAGGGAGATGGCTCAGTAGAATAAGTACTTGCCTGGCAAGTGCAAGGTCCTGAGTTCAATCCCCAGTTCCACCAAAAATTAATTAATTAATTAATTAAAGTTAATATTAAGTGACAAGTACTGTCTTAGTGAATTCCATTTTTATAAAAATAAAAATGTGGAATAACTTCTGTTGAGTGTACCAGAAATTAAAAATAATGAGGAAGAACCAAAAGAGAATGTTCCTGGTTTAACTGGAAAAAGAATAAGGCATGCCCTTATGAGATCTGAAGAACAGAAGCTTTGAAGAATTTCTGTCCTCTACTCATTTGTTCCCAAGAAGCAGACAGATTCAGAATCAGAAAGTATTTATGACTTGGATGTGAATGGTGCTGTTTCATAGTGACCATTAAAGAAATATATGATTGTAACACAGTATTCAAGAATTGGTCTGTGTTATCCGTCCTATAAAGTGTTTAGAGAATCTAGACAACTCTATGCAAAGACAAAAGACCTCTGGAATCCATCCTACCATATGCGAGGTCTCTGTTAATTTGGTGAGAAATGCCTAGTTAGTCAAATATTAGTAAGTATAAAGTTAAAGAGAAAAATGAATATTAATTATTTTAAATGTCATGAGAATTAATTTATATCTTTGGATAAGCTGACACATTTTCTAAGAACTTCTGCTTTAAACATTTTTTAGATGCTTAAATAACTTAAAAAAGAAATTAGCTTTTCATAGAAAGTATTTTAAAATTTTATTTTTTCCTTCTATTCCCTTGTCACATGTAGTCATATTTCTTGTGTGGAACTTTCTCATAATTGAATTTCTCCAGTTGTGCACATTAATTACCAGTATATCACTAAAGTGCATTTGTTTTCATAATGAATTATACTTTTGGTGTTTTCCAATAAAAGGAAATTTAGATGTCTTACAAATACCTGTTGATATCTGATATTAGGCAGCATATCACTTGAAAAGCTTATGTAGAATAGAGAATAATTCTGGTGAACAGATTTATGGGTGTAATTTAATCCAAAATTTTCATATGATCCCACTTAAAGCCTTGCGTAAGAAAGAAGAATTTATTAGAATTTTAACTAAGTGCCCTTTTTTAAATTTGATGATCTATGTAGAAATGAAATTATTTTCTTTCATAAAATAGTAATTTAGCAATCATTTTATCTATTAAAAATAGCAGTTTTTTTCTGATTTTATTTTTCTGTTTTGAACCTACTCTAGGATAGAGTTTCCCTCCCTTCATGTCCTACTCCTTCATGCAGATACTTCTCTAAAGTTATGTAAGGTGACATTATTTCTGGGTGATGGCACAGTTGGTCTTAGGATATTAGATCCCTGTGAATACTGCTTACTTTGTTACATACGGACAGATTTCTTGGCAATACTTCAAAGGATAAATACTCAGTAACAATATTTCATTAGGAATGGTCCAATAGCAAGTTGGTAAAATGACATTAATTGTGACTAAGCAGTTAATCAAACATAACACAGTCAGGGAGATAGCTCAGTTGAATAAGTGCCTGCCTGGCAAGCGCAGGGTCCAGAGTTCAATCCCTGGTACTGGAAAAAAAAAAGAAAGAAAACAACACAAATTTCTGCTCTAGAAATAATACAATCTATTTAGGGTATGATAATGAGGATGAAATTTGAGTTAGTAATTTTCTAGTCTTATGAATCATTCTTGTCTTCACTTCCTGATGTTCTAGTGTCCTTGTATGATTTCAAACCAGTGGGTATGGTGTTTACCAAGGACCTTGTGTGTGTCAACTTGTGTGAGGTGATGTTTTCTGACTTTCCTTGTATTTGTTGTCCTAGGAAGCTTTGAGTACTGTGCAGGGGGACTATAGTATCATTCCTATTGAAAATTGGTACTCTTCTCACAATAGATTAGATTGTGGGATTTTTAGAGGAAGATCAGAGAAGGGAAGAGCCATGTTCATCACGTGGATCTATATTATCTACCTAAAGAGCAATTGTTGGTATTGATCACAGTTATCCAGCTGTTATATTATTTTCCAGCTTTTCATTCTGTGAAGTTATTCTTCCTCTTACTCCATCTCTGCCTTCCCCACAACACTGTTTGAGGGAAGTCACTATTTTCAGGTCTCAAGGAGAGGAAAGCTATGACACTGTCCTGTAAGGAAAAGCATTTGTGCAGATCTGGAATCTTCTGTATAGGAGATTAGTCACCTCTCCTCCATTTATTAACCTAGTCAGCCATCTCTCTATATATCAACCTTAGCTCATGAATATTTACTGTATAATTTGTGTTAGAATCTAATACAGTTTTTTGTTTCATTGGTTGTTCTAGATTTCGCATTGGGAGGTCCTTCAGCTGGCTCCTGTGCTCCTTTGGCATATTTAAGCAATATGTCTGTGGTATTTGGAGCAATTTGTAAATTTCTAATACCATCATCCATTAAAACAAATCACTTTTTATATTTATTTGGCATTTTAGGTGAACTTGGTTTGAATTAATTTCATATTGTTGTATTTTTGCCATGCATGCCTCTTTCACCTACACTGCCCTTAATGTTCTTTAATATTACTAGAATTCACCATAAATAACATGAATTCCTTATTAAATTAATTTTAAGAATATTATTAAATGCTGTGATTTCTACCTGGTTAACTATTGTAGGAAAATCTTACATCTGACAACTTTGCTGAAGTTTCAGGCTTATTTTACTTTGTGTGTGTGTGTGTGTGTGTGTGTGTGTGTGTGTGTGTGTGTTTAGGGAAGGGCTACAGGGTGTAGTGTCTTGCTACTGGACCCAACTCATAGTGATCCACTTGTTTACAGCCTCCCAAGAGCTGGGATTACAGGCATGTGCCACCGTACCCAGTCTCAATTGCCTTCTCTGTGCATGCCAGGGGCGGGGCCAGCGCTGGGAGCCCAGGGATCAGCCCCTGGCCTCTGTGCTTGCTTGCAGGTGCTTTAATCTTTTGAGCTATTTGGCAGACCCTTGGGCTGATTTTACTAATTCACTGATTCTGATAGATATTTTAAGTAGTCTGTTTCCTGAAAATAATTATTTGGTTTATTATCAACTATGTAATATTTCATATCTAATGTTCATACTGGTTTTACTTTGGTTTTCTGACTTATTTTTTAGTATATTTCATACCTATTGTACATTATTAAATTTATTTTATATTCTTGGTCCATCTATTGCATTTTTGTGCTTCATATAATATACCTGCTTTGATTTGTTGTGGAGTATTTCATTATGTTCTCTTATGCATAGTGACTCTTTTTTTTAATCTCTGTGATGTTCTGTCCCTAAAAATATGTGGGCAGGGGCTGGGGAGATGGCTCAGTGGGAAAAAAAAATATATATATACATATATGGGCAAAGTAGGAAGACCGTGCTGTAATTTCTGGTGTATAGAAATGGAGTGAATTAATCGATTGGGTAGAGATGCCCCTGGTGGATGAATTTCACTTAGTCACTCTTGTCATTTGCTACTCCCTGCAGCTACTCAAGGGGAAGAAGCCCTGGGCAGTGCAGTGTGCTTCCTTTAGCTTTAACTGCTCAGAAGTGAAAGGTCAAAGAGACAAGCAGCCAAGAAAGACATCTTGCTTCTTCCTAATTCTCTCCCTTGTCCATTGTCATACTGTCCTGATTTTATATCTCTAGACACATAAGAGATATGGACAGTTATCATCCATTGTTGCAGGAACAGGGCAGGAAATTTGTGGAGGCACTAGTATGAAAAAATAAAGAGAAAAACTATCAGACTGCTTCTTTGCAGTCCATACTCCAAGATGTTGTCAATCATACTAAGTTGCAGCTAGCCCCTCTACATTTGGGAGTTACAAAAAGCCAGCATATCTTTCGCTCACAAGACAATGTGAGCACCACCCATTTGAGTTGCACCCAGCAGAACTAACCCTTCCTCCAACCACAAATATTACTTAAAAGGAGAACTAGCCAGTTATAAAATTCTTTTCTTAGGGCCAGCCAAGTAGCCCAGTGGATTAAAGAGCCTGTAAGCAGGTGCAGGGGCTGGAGGTTCAATCCCCAGGCCTGCTCTGTCGAACCTGCCCCCGGGTCAAGCTGAAAGGGCAATTGAGACTGGGCTTGATGGCTTGTGCTTGTAATCTCAGCTGTTGGGAGGCTGCAAACAGGCAGATCACTACAAGTCGGCTCTAGTAGTCAGAGCCTGAACACCTCGTAGACCCTTCCTTAAAAATGCAAAAAAGAAAAAAATAAATTTCTTTTTCCTTTTTTCTTTTCTTTTGTTTCTTTTTTCTTTCTTTCTTTCTTCTTCTTCTTTTTTTGGTATTTTTTCTGTTCATTGGGCTCCATCTTTCCCTCAGTACTTGCTGCATGGCTCAGAGAAGCAACTATAATATTTTATAGTCTTGATCAGACCCAAAATTCCTGGGCCTCCACTAGTCCTGCTCTATAGACTATCTTCTTCATTCCCTCATCTTCTACCTCTGCTCCTCTCTCATTTCATTCCAGTGCAAAGGAGCTCTAATGTTATAATAAAAGTGAAAGCTTTTTTGTTACCATCTTCATCATTATAATTAAATGAATATATCTATGTTTTATAGATTAAATGTAATATTTGCTTCAATTTTTTGTGTGATGTCCTTTAGGAAATTCACACACATTCTTAAAAATGTTTAATTAGAGTTTAAACTTTGTATTGCAAAGTGTTTGTTCTTTTTTCCTGTATAATAATGAATTTCAGCAATAGGTTTAGCTACTTCTATTTATGGATTAATTCCTTTCTTTCCACTTAACCCAGAAAAATTAGGTTAGCTACTGTTTTCACTGATCTTACTCCCTTTTCCATGGCACTTCATAGGAAGAGGATTGTTGTTCCCTGGCAATTCTTAACATTCAGTTACAAAGCCATCTTAATTTGATTTCTTTATGCCCCTTTTGTAATTTCCCCATTAAAATTTAGTTTATTATTCTTAGACTTATTTTTTTGTCATTTAAGGTATTTTCTATGTTTTTCCTACAAGTGTGTTTCAGTTTGATTGTAAAATATTTCATTATCATTTATTTTTACTGGTCAGATGTCTTCTTCATTGCTGTGAATTTGCATTTTAATATTACTATGGATGGGGCCGGGGAGATAGCTCAGTAGAATAAGCGCTTCCCTGGCAAGTGCAGGGTCCTACATTCAGTCCCTGGTACTGTAAAAAAAATAAAATGAAAAAATATATATGGTTTTAGTTTTACTAATTATTGTTCAACTTTACTTGTTTCCCTCTTTCTGTAATCAAGTGATTTTCCTTCCCAGTCATTTCTCTTACTGTGCTTTTCCACCTCATTTTCCTGAGTTTTTGCCAATCCTATGAAGCATTTAAAATGGCTAAATTAAATTTGTTAGTTCTCACAGTGAATAATTTTCAGAGATTGCTTTGTAATTATAACCATTTAACTTTATTTCTGTTACAAAGCGAGTTTTGCTCTAATGTCCCTTGTGTACTCCTTTTTACATTAGGAAAATTTTCTTTTTTTTTCAGAAAGATTTGTTTTTTCAGTTTAACTTTTGATAAACTGTATGATGGTTTCTATTTTATCACATGCACAATTTTACATGAAATGAATATTAAGCATTATGACACTTTGAATACTATTGCTGTTCAACATATAATATTTGACTTTTCATTTTCCTTACATTTTTACATATGATTCAATTTATATTAATATATACTGAGAAACTGTATGTGAGATGCTGTAAGTGATATTGAAGTAAATTAATATAATTTTATGCTATTAATATTTTTTATGCTCTACATGGTAGTACATAAGCAAGAATGAAGAGTGGTCTCCTGAGTCATATTGCCTGGCTTTGAATCTTGGTATCTTAGTATAGTCTTTACTAGCTGCCTGACCCTGACCCAAAAACACGACATATCTGTGTTTCAGTGTCCCCAACTAAAAATCTTCAAGATTATTGGAAGAACAAATGAACAATACAGATAAACAACTAATACTTCTTAGCACAAAATATGTTATCTGTAAGTATTAGGTAGTGTTTTTACTAAAAGAAATATTTGATATAGGAAGAAAATATTCAAATGAGAAGAGTAACTCATGGGTGGGAGGAGAAAATAAGAAAAGGAAAAGAAAAAAATGAGAAAAGAAGAAAATTAAAAACAAAGCATAAGTAAAAAAGGAGAGGAAGAAGTATTGAAGAGAGGGGAGGTGAGTGGGAAAGAAGAAGAAACAAGATATTTACCATGGCAGGCACAAAGTCCTCCTGAGGAATGTGATTATCATGCATATCTGAAATGTAGAAATAAACTCAGCTAAGTAAAAATAAGTTAGAATATGATATCAAAGTACAAAAAGCATATTTGTCTTAGACAATAATTCCTAGAAGTTGTACATTAAAAGTGAGATCAAGTGAAATATCTATTCTTTTTTTTTTTTTTTTTTTTGGTGTTACCAGGGATTGAACTCAGGACACTGAGCTTACCACGCAAGCACTTCTTCCACTGAGCTATCTCCCCAGCCCCAAATGTCTGTTCTTATCAATCTAAAATAATATTTACTTGAAAGTGTGTTTGCATGTATAATATGGGCAAAATAACACAATATTCTTTATTTTATAATTGAAAATATGAATATACCTGGCTTTTTAACACTCTCCTCCTAAAGGGATGGAATTGAACATTACTTATTTTGTTATTTGAGAAAATACATCCAGGGAAACCTACACTTTGAATTTTTATCTTTGAGATGTCTAATTTTTAAAGAAAAGCATTTGTATTTCTTGGTCTGATTTTTATATGATAGATTAGAAATTACCACAATCTTTTGTAGATCTAAG
>NDGN011299340.1:0-14574 GCA_002564285.1 Tympanoctomys barrerae
CTCCTAGTGATTCTCCTGTTTTCAGCCTCCCAAGTGCTGGGATTACAGGTGCACACCACCATGGCCAGTTTCAGTCACCATCTCAGCGCGCCCTGGGGGCGGGGCCGGCAGGGCACAACAGGGATGGAACCCCTCTGCTGTGCTCCGCCTAAACTTGCATTTTAATCTGGTGAGCTATCTGGCCAGCCCGAAATTTAGCTGCTTCTGACTCTCAACATTGTGCCCTGCAGGAATGTTCAGCACTTCATCTGTACACCGGGTCAATCAGATAAATGAAATTCTTCAGTTCTGAAATAATTCAAGTAAAAAGTCAAAAAAGATAGCAGCACTTTTGTAGGATTAAAACAGACCTTGTTGCTTCTGCATTTAAAAAAGAAAAAAGAAAAAGAAAATGACAGAATAACCAATAGAAATCCTATAACTTCAGCTTCTCAGAGAGTAAGGAAGGAGGATACCAAGTTTGAAGCCAGGGCAACTTAGCAAGATCTTGTATCGCAACTATCTAACTAACTAACTAACAGGGCTGGAGATGTGGTGTAGTCTTCCCTGGCTTCAATTCTTAATACCACTAAGAATCAAAAAAGTATAAAAAAAGAACTAGAATGAGCACACAGCTTTGGTGACAAAACTTGCAAAAATTAGGAAAAATCCAGAGAAACAAAACTTTGGCCCCCATGGAACTCTTTCTCTGCAGATCTACCAAACAGACTTGATGAAATTCTTCCCAGAAGGGTAATATTTGGGACAGAAATTCAAGTTACAGAGTCCAGGAGCTTCTAGCTTTCCTAATATCTGTGGAATGTGTGACTTTGAATGACCTCACTAAGATGCTTTAGGAAAAACACAAAAGGAAACTGAATTTTCTAGCCAGATACCACTCACAAGAAGGTTGGAAAATAGCTTGTTTTGTTAAGTTAGATACAATTAACTAATAATTCTTAGTTATTACTTAAATTTGGGGTTAAACAACTCACCTCTCGAGAAGCTGAACAACTTCTCTCTAGATCAGTCCATGTTTAAAGTTAAAAATTTTGCCAGTAATTTCACTTCTACTCAGTAGAAGAACATCAAGTCAGATGCAGAGCTGGGGAGCACGTTGGAGTCCTAGGCTTACTCAGCAGACTGTGAGGTATGTTGCATCAGGCCAAACAATTCCGTTTCCTGTTGCTTTTCTTTTGCTCTTTCAAGCAATTTTAATAAACAGCCACAAGGGAGTGCTCATAACTCACTCAAAAGTAACAGCAGAAATGCTTTCATGTGGTTAGAGGATTTTTTCCCCAAATATGCTTGGTTTGTTTTTCTACCCATATACATGATAAAATTTCCTTATAGACCATGGATTTTTAAGTGCTGTCCTGTTTGCTTTTCACTGCTGAGAACCTTACACAATTTGCTCATCAAACAAAGTAGCAATAGAATAAAAGACTACTTATTCATAACCCTTATACATTGTTTTCGTCTCTTACTAAGATTTGGCTAAAAACCAGCTTGCAGGTAGGGCCAACAACCCACTACTGATGAGTCCTGCATCTTCCTTCACAACACTTGACAGAACTACTGTGACTTTTTACCCCCAACCTATAAAGCAAACACATAATTCTATTTGGCAGTACTATATAAAGCCGTTGATTCGGGGCTTGGGCTGTAGCTTGGTGTTTGAGCATCTGAATAAATTAGCTGCTCAAGAAGTGTACAACCTACTATGCTGTTCACAGTAAGAAAAACATGGACGGTATAATTCACTGCACAAATAATTTCCTGTCACAATGTCAAGGTAGCCAATCCTTACAAAGGATAAAGACCACATTTGCATGTGGTAATAGGGAGGACCTAATACATCTTTGCAGAAGACATTTATATAAGCCTCCTAAATAACACGAATTATTTCCCTATTAATGTTCCCAATTAGGAAAAACTATGTCAGAATCTCATATTCTTAAGTGAAAAAAAATCAAACTCACATGTGTAAACATTATATTATCTCCTTAGTGTGAGAACCTAAAGAGAAAATGAAATCTGAAGGGTACAACAGATACTGAGAAAAGCAAATGAACCTACAAAAGGAAGAAATGAATAAGTTGAGAAGAATGGGAGGCGGGGGGCGGGGGGTAGCTCAGCGATGTAAGCGCCTGCCTGCAAGCACAAGGTCCTGCATTTGATCCCTGGTCAAAAACTAATAAGTTGAGAAGAACAATGGGAAAGGGAATAGGGGAAAGAGATGTACCTATGTATATAAGCTGGATGATTTGGACAACTGTATTGTGGATTTCTGCTGGTCTATGGAAAGGAGCAGTTAATCCTTAATTCCTTTTTTCAATTTTTTCCTTTTTTTCTTACTTTCTTATATATTTATTTCTTTCTTCTTCCAATTTTGCATATATGTATCTGATAATATGAATAACTAATCTGAAGATAACACTATGCAATACAACAAATACTGTGAAAGTCATTATTTTTAGTGAAATTTTGAATCATTTGTAATTTTTGGTTTAATGATACTTTGTACTCTCTTTTAAAAAATGGAAGTAAATATTTGCTTTGTCTCAAATTTTCCTTCTTAATAGCTTCTCAGAAGAACCTCTGCCAAAGCCTGGAAGTCAGGGGATCCAACGGCAGCCTACTGCTAGGTTCCGACCAAAGTAACTTTCCCCAGCTCTGCACAGCCCTTCCTAGGAAGACCCAGCCCACAGCGCTTCTGAGCTAGGACCCAGAGGGCAAAGCTCAGGAGTGCCACAGAGGTAGAGCTATACAGTAAGTAAGCAGCAGTCACAGAAGAAATACATTTCACTTTCTAGTCTTTAATGTAAGTAATTTATTATGAAGACTCCACCTTCACCTCAAGAACGCCATGCACGGTTCTCTGCACATCACAGTCTTCCACTTGGCTCCTGTTCTGTAACTCCCCCTCAGGACTTGGCTGTTTGACTCCACTTCGAGGCTCTGTTCCTCTGCCAACCGCACCCCAATGAGTCTCACCCACTCAGATCCACATCTGACTTGCATTTGCTATTACTTACATTTTCTCTATTTTTATTAGTAATCATTTTTCTCATAGGAATATTCTCGAGAATTACAGCATGTGACTGATTCTTGAGGAGGGTAAGTGCAACAGCATACTCTCCAAGAGAAGGCCCCACTTCGAATGCAGGCCATTTTCAGCATATACCCTAACATCTGTGCCATTTGGTCAGTTTACTCAAACTAGGCCTGGCTTCCCTTTTGGTACAATGGAGATGATAATATGCCTTCATCTCGTGGCTCACTCATCAAGGTTAAAGTTTTAAATTGATGTCAAATGATCTTAAGAGTTAATTACCAAACATAAAACAGTAATTGCTTCCCATCAAGCTCCTTATCTACAGCAAAGCAGGCCAGTTTTGCTGTATCTATATATTGTTTTTGAAAATGGTTTATGAAGTTGCTACTTTTGAGTATAAGAATAGGAAGTTTCACCAGTGCAAACTGGAGAAAGGCTTGACAGGATAAAAATGACTAGGGATAAATTAACAAAGAATCCTCCCTGCTTCTAGAGCAGAGGGCATCCCACACATCCATCAGATTGCAGTTCGCATTTTAATAAAAGCCATCTATTCCCTTGAGGTGAAGCAATGGAAAACCATTCAACCAAGAATGAATTGACCAAGTTGACAGAATCAAGTGGTGACAGTAAGAGAGGGAAGCAGATTGAAATATTTCATATTCTATCATCTAATAATGTCATAACTCTTAGCTTACATTGAATGAATTCCTCTAAATACTGAGTTATTTATTTTAGCTTTTTTGTTGTTCTTAAACTACTTTTAGTTTGTTCCTTTTCACTTAACAATCTCTAACAGGAGGTTAAACTAAGGATATTTTTACAGCATGTAAATGCTCTCAGAATATTTTTAAATATCAAGTATAACCATAGCATTCCATCTTCTCACAAGCTTGTGTCTGCTTATTGCTATCCTAATTAGTACTTATTTATAAGCCTATAATATAGAAGGCTAAAAAATATCAGGAAGAAAAAGTCAAACTGCTTTTCAGTTATAAATAACAAAGATACATGAAAGGTCATGTTAGCACTGACATCTTAAAAGCTAGTGGAAATAATTACTTCAGATACCTGACAAGCACATTCATTTTAATACTTTTCTTCCAATTTTGACTAAAAGGTATGCATTTAGGACTGAATATTTACAGGCTTTAAAAAACACAGAAACTGTATTACCTCAAAGGAAATATGTTTAATTTATAACATTTAGAGCCCTCAAGGGTAGATTTAAGATTTCAAGGGTGGATTTAAGAAATACTGCTCTCTAGTTATTTCTCCTCAATGGGCTAATAATTAGTCCTGCATTTGCCTAGGAAAATATTCTTAGGCACTGGTAAGGTGACTTCAGCCAGTGCTATTCCTCTGGACCTTCTAGGACCTGCAGGACATGGCTGGCTCTGGCGGCACACTATTACTTTCCAGGGAGGCTTCTAGGTTTGTTACTATTATAGAAGCTGCCCAAAGACACCTCATGATGCATCAACACCCTCATGCTCATAACCCACTCCGAAATGCGAAAATTGGAGATAGCATATATTCTGGAACGAGCTAAGCAGAGCTTCCAGAATACTTCTTATCCCACAGCTTATCCCTCAAGAGGAAGTGTAAGTGTCTTTATCTGTCAAGACAGGAGGGGAAATTTTCAGCAAACTGATTTATATAAATTTATTTAGTTCCCCACCTTCATTCCCCCTCCAAGTTAGTATTATTTCTTCTTTTGGGAATTGCTTCAACCTTTTGAGCTTCCGCACAAAAAGTACTAGAAAAATTGAAATCATATATGTTTTAAATTGTTCATTTATAATTTAAATAAAATTGATAGCCTTATAAGCTTAAAAAGAAAAATTAAAAAAAACATTAGTAAATTCCCAGAGTCATAGTTCCTTTACAGCAATTACATTTGAGTAGATAGATGTTAATATATTTTCATCACAATTTTCCAATATTTAGATGATGGCAGATTGTTAAAACCTTATTAAAGTCCAAAGATATCCCAATGTATATGCAATTTCTTGAGCTATTTACTTCAGTTTTGGATTAATAAGGTGAGAATAGGGGTGAAGAGAGGAAAGGGAAAGAATCAGGCAGGGCAGATATGTCCATGAAGAAAGCACAGATTAAGTAGACCGGCAGCCAGTAAGGAAGACTGGCACACAGGCTGGGGGCGGGGAGTGCTCAGGAGGACCCGTGCAGGAAGAGCTTTGGGCACAGCTTTACACCAAGCGACCCACAAACACTACAGACGAGGCATCTCGGAACACAGACGCACACTCACGCTGCAGTGCCACTGGCTAAATTTTTATCAGCATACCACTGACTGCAGGCAATTTAGAAAACAACAGTACTGGGCTACAAAAATGGTTTTAAAATGCTCTTTCATCTAGTTATTAAAATGCTTCTTTAAACATGTGACTCTTGACCTGTAAATTTCCAAATTCATATATCTTTTCCAGTACTTGAAAAAAATGTATGCATGTGTACTTTTCATTTAATTTTATAGAAAATAAGGGTTTCAGGCCCGTGAGCTTCCACAGCAACACTAAGTCTCTACTCTAGTACTGATATCAAACGGTTTAAGTTCCACAAATCTATCGGAGTGACACTGGCTTTCCGAGATTGTGGATAGGATTAGGAAGCCATCTCTACAGTTATTCACTTAAAGTGGGGTCATTAGCTTCACATAAATCTACCAGTTAAAGTCTGAGAATTTAGGGGAAGAGGATATTCATTCGGAAACACCATCATAGTACGCCAGTCTTTTCACAGTCCACTTTCCCTGGAAGAACATGGGGTGTTTATGGGACATACTATCGTGATATAAATAAACACAGGAAACTTTGTAATTGGAACTTGTGCAGTTAAGAAAAAACAGTACCAGAAGCTAATACACACACAGTATCTTTACTATAAACTGCCCTTGTAGTGTCTGCTTGGATGTGAACATTTTAAGGATCTCTGGGAGCTAAAGGGAAAAGAAAATAATCTTTTCAAATAAATAATTCTTTAATTGAATAAGCCAGCAAATTCTATCTTTGTGCTTTTAAAAATAAAACCAGGAAAAAGTAATTAAAAGAGAAAATTTTAGCAATTTAATACAGAATTACAGAGGCTCACGAATAACCAAAAGTTATCTAAGTCCTACAATTTTGCAAACAAGAGATATGATTTATTTTGCAAAGATCTGCTTTTAAACTTTCCCAGGCATTTGCGTACAGGCTCTTAGTCATAACTAAGAATTACTTCCCAAATAAGTTCCATATGTTATAACTCTCATCTCTGGTCTTTTCAAAATCCAGATCTGGTCATAAAAACTATTGGCCAGTTTTCCAAACTTCAGCTGTCAAAATCCTTTCTTATGCAATGAGGTACAGAACTTCTTCAGCCCTTTCTGTGAGGTCTTAGATCTTATAAAATAGTGTTACGCCAATATGAGAAACATTCTTCTCAAACACGTGACAAACAGCATAAAATATATATTTCCCTAACACCAACAGAGCACGGCCCACCAGAAAAGACAATCAATCTAAAATATTAACATCTAGCCACTCTGGGTCTTATATTCAAGCCATGGGCTGAATCAGTCTGAGCTCACAGAGCCACCTACGGAATGTTTAAGACTTTTCCAGAAAGCAAAGCCTGTAGAACAATTCCCTTCCCCGCAGCCTGACCGTCTGGTATCCCCACTGCTGCCTGCCTCTGGTACCATGCAAAGTGCTAACCTAGCAGTACGGGACGCCTCGATCATCTCACATACATATGAAGATGTGAAGCAACAAGAGCACTCAGTTCCCTTCTTTTTTTATCTCCTGCTGAAGAATTAAGAGACCCTTCTACCAGCAGTAGAAAAGCTGGCTCCCCAGAAGCCTATTTTATCTGAGCAGGAAGACAAGACCCTCAGAGCTCGCTGTTGCCAGTGCCCAAGCACAGTCCTGACAACAAAACAATCACCTGAACTCCCAGTGCCAACAGTCACTTCCTACATGTCACGTTCTATTTTTAATAAGGTCCTAAGACATCCCAGCAATATGTAAAGTTGTCCTTTAATAATGCAAAAATTTATTCATTAATAACACTAAGTTAATCACCTAATTAAATATTAAAAGGAAAAAATGAATATTCTCTGAAATTCAGGAACATAATCAAACTAAGCATTACAATCGGCCAAAGAAAAATAACTTTGCATTCTAACATAAAGACACATAATGAAGCAGTATGCCACCCCTGAAGCCTCTACACAGTCCCTGCCTGCTGTCCCTTGCAGCATCCAGGTTCTCTTAATGGCCTTTGACCTAGGTGAGATTTCAAGAATTCTTTATTTCAGAGTAAGTGGGGCAGAGACAGACTCATTTAACTTACATTTCAAGAACAGGGGGCTTTTAGAGGAAGACAAAACCCTATTTCCTGGGTATTCCACCCCTATTCATGAGTCAGCTGGTTTATTTTCATGCTTCAAGGGTCAGGTGAAGGTGAAGGCTTACAAATCATTTCTGCTAAGCTCCTTAGCCAGGAACTGCTGGTCCCGTTTCTACTACATCTCAGTCACACTCTGAAAACAAGCCCCTGCCTTCTCCACTCTCCTGATGTGTCTCTTCAAGTGAATGGCACCGCACTCAGCCCACTACCCAGTCATCCTGGACCAAGGCCTTTCCGGTCTTCCACAGCCAAGCCGCGCTGTCCCCACTACCTCTTATATCCCATTGTATCTCTTTGGCATTGCAGCACAATCACCTCTATCCTCCCACTTCACAAGCCATCCATATTTGCACTTTCGACAGAGCTGCCAGAATGTTCTCTCAGAAAGGAGCATGAGCTACTTCTCCACCTCTTATCTGCCTTCAACCTGTCTTAGGTGCTCTTCTCGTTGGTAATACGAAGTACCTGGCAGGCCAAGCTAACTGAGGCAAGGTGTGCTCAGCCCACAATCGATGTGCTTCACAACAGCATGGCATGGCACAGGCGCCGCAGAGCAGAAGCCGCTCATGGCAGGCGGAAGGTGGCCAAACAACAAAGGAGGCCACCGCTCCTTCTATCCCATCTGTCTTATTCAGGCGTCTTAGGGCAGGTCACACTTGCACCCTTCGTCCTACAGTCCTTGAGGCTAGCATTGCACCAGTCCAGTGTCACACACTGTACATCTGGCCATTTCTGAAAAAGTCAGATCTATGACTCAATGAGGCTTTAGGGGGACTTCTAGACACAGGCCATAAAAAGCTTCTATACACAATACTTTTCAGCTGTAGTGTCCATAAACACTTAAAAACAAAGGAGCCTCTCCTTACTGCCTAATGACCTTTCTGCAGCATCTCACACAAGAGACATCTGGCTTCTACCCTTTATCCTGTCTTACAAGCCCCAGTGCACTCTGTACTTTTCCACTGCTCTTCCTTCCTTTACTTTTTTCAGTTCCTACCTCAATACTCTGATCCTATCAGCCACAGATCATGTGGTGTCAGTCTCTCTTCCCTAGTAGGTCGTGTGTTATTGAGGAAATGTCTCCCAGCACATAAAGAAGTATCTTAGGCAAATAACTATCAGCCAGAAAAGTATTATCTTGACAGAAGTCTACTGGTTGTAAGTAGAGGAAGTGATAGAGGAAGGAGCTGGAAGATAGGCAGGTATAAAACAAGAAATGCCCCAATGAAGCTTAAATGATGAGTCACCTGATAGACTTTTTTCACTGGCACAAACTAATGCCATTTTCTATACAAGTATCAGTTTTATTCTCAAACAACAGTCCATTCATTCATATATTGAGTATGAGGTATTCTGAGAACTACTAAGCAAGGAAAGAAAACCCTAAAGTATATGTAACTCTTCCTCTTGTGTCTTTTGTGGAAGGAC
The DNA here is from genome assembly GCA_002564285.1 of Tympanoctomys barrerae. Taxonomy (NCBI): domain Eukaryota; kingdom Metazoa; phylum Chordata; class Mammalia; order Rodentia; family Octodontidae; genus Tympanoctomys; species Tympanoctomys barrerae. The sequence continues at coordinate 8,879 of NDGN011299340.1, forward strand.
AAGATTACAACCCACAAGAAATGTACTCTTTCTCTACTGGGCATGCCAAATTATATGGCTATGCTACATAGACAAATAAAAGGTTAATGATATCACATTTTCAGGGCTATTTTTAAAAGGATAAATGTGTAACATTAACTTCTGTGACTTGCTTTGTTTCTTTATCAACTTCAGTCACCATTTTAGAAATAAAATGAATAACCAGTGAACACAGGGTAGAAAGATGGGTATGGTGAATGCTCTTTAGCAAAATAACATATCTGCACAAATTTATTAGAGATGAACAAAACATGACTCCTGTTTTACCATTAGAACTTGCCTCACTACTCGGCCAAAAATTCAATTAGGCTTATAAATGACCTTGAAAGAAGGAGTAATCAAAAACACAGCTTCTAGTCACCTTTGAGCTTACCAGTCAGGTAACATACTATCCACAGTACTAGGTATAGTACTGTATATAGTGCTGTATTACTATGCTACAGTCAGAGCACTTGGGCACAAGGGGAAAGACAAGTCTAGCTCAAATTGCAAAGCAGACAAAATCTATATTCAGAAACTGCTACTTTCTCAGTTAGCCCCAAGTAGCTTTGTTTAGCCTTGTTCTAGTGCGTCATGCAGAGCATGTGCCACCAACAGTCACCCTCCTCTGCCATGGCAGCCCCTCTCCAAGGACTACGGTTGCAGAAAAATCTGTGCCCTACGCATTTTCAACTATTACCATGTAAATGGCCACCAGTAAAATCTATTAATCCTATGGCATCTTCCATGAAGTCCTTATTTTTTCAAAGAATTACTAGATATGCTTTCAAATATCTAGTAAATCTGGTATTTTGGGCTGATTTACTAGTAGGATTCAGTATGCTTCAGGTGCCCTGCATGCTAATGCTAATAGCCTTCGGGACATATAAGACAAAAAAAATGCAAGACAGAACATTCAGTATCATGGATGGTCAAGAGAGAAAGCTGGGTTGGTTTAAAAAAAGTCCTGCTCTATGTACTATGTACGGGAAAACTTCAGTACGTTCTTGCCTGAAACAGCTGCAACTGTAAGTTAACACCAAGCTAACATGCATTAATGTGTCTCTTCTCAGTTTGCACACAGAGATGCTGGAGAACGTAAGAGCAGTAGGTACGAGCTCAGGGAAAGTTCCCGCCCAACAAGAAGCAAAGAGACTATTCTTCACTTTTGCAGTGAGAATTTAAAATCAACCATGAAGTGTATAAACTGGACTCTGATGTTTTGAATTTCATTGTTATTGTTTAGATCTAAAACGTTCCCTATAATCCTCGTAAGGCTTTTAGAGGGTAAATGGATCCAGTGAGGAGAGACAAATGTGCTGTTGAGAGATAAGGCCTGAATGGAAGGGGGCGCAGGGAGAAGGCCTGGATATTCTTGTTGTCTTCTGCTTTTGTTTTGTTGTCATTATTGTTTTGTTTCTTCTTCTCTCTTTGCTGGCTGGCTGCCATTGCATAAGAAGGTTTTCTTAGTCAGGTCCAGAGCCAATCAATCATGGATTGAATCTTCTGAAAATTTTGAGTCAAAACAAACTTTTCCCCCTTCAAATTGCCATTGTTGAGTATTTTGTTCCAGCAAAGGGAAAGTCTCCTACCAGAAAACTGGTAATGTTAATGCATTCCTAGCTAGGAAAAGACCCAAAACTAGGCAAAACTATAAGACAGGATCACAATTCCTGCCACCAGCCCTCAGAGGTTGATGCACAAAACTGTGACAATAAAGCCAAAAGTGGTGACCCCAGCAAGGTGGTGATGCCAGAAATGTGGATACCTGCTCAAGAAAGCTGCAGGCAGTGAGTGGAACCAGTCTAAGACGGAAGCCACACAGGCTGCAATCAGCCAGGCACACGAGGGGGCTTGCCCAAGTCCTCTGGAGTTCACATCTCACCACATCTTGCCGTGGGTGCTTGGACACAGAGATAAGAGATCTGCGGTCTCCCTTGGCGACTTTGGTCTACCTTTCGTCTGATCCCTTGTATCTCCTTATTCTTCCCTTTTGTAATGAGAATGTTTACCCCAAGCCACTGCCACTGTGTGTTAGAAATACTTAACTTTCCTTCTGATTTTTACAGGGGCCCACAGATACAAATTTGCCTTGAGTCTCAGAGGACAGTTTGGACATGGACTTTTCAGAGATGTTGAAATTGTTAAGCATCACTTGGGTAACTCTTTGAGATGGACTAAACACATTTTGCCTAATGAGATGAACCCTGAGTCTTTGGGGGACCAGGGGTGGGATATTATGGTTTAGGTCTAAAATGTCTCCCAAAAGTCGCATGAAAACTTCATAGCTAAATGTGTCAGGAGGTGGGACTAGGCAGAAGAAGCAGGTCATGGGGCTTATGACCTTAAAGGGTGTATTCACTGGTAGCCATTAGAGGAATCTACCACAAAAATAACAGAAACCTAAAAGACGAGTGCATCAGCTACCTTTTAAAAACTCTCTCCCTCTCTAACTGCCTCTCTCCCTCTCTCCCTTCCCTACTCCTACTAAGTGGTAGTGCATTGGGGGATGGTGGTGCATTGGGGGATGATCCAATCTAGGCCATTCTTTCCCTTCATGACATGTTCTAAAATTAACTTACATAGTCAAAGATGTTACAGACAATTAGAATTAATTAATACTAGATATGTATTATTAGCATAATAAAGTTACATGACTCAGAGCTACATGCTCTGTTCACTGGATATAAAGCCCTGTATTTGTGCTCAAAATACAAAATCTTGCATAGTCTTGAGCTACGAATGGGAGGGAATGTCAAAGTACACAGCAGAATCCTTGAAAATCTTAAAATTTAATCTTAGGAAAATCCTCACACTAGGAACCACTGCTACTGACCACAATGTGGCAGGCATGCAAGCTGAGTTAGAAAAAGGGAGAAAAAATTGCATTGTGGTATTTTTCATAAAGGACACATCAACATTTTGTAGCAAATGTCAGGAATACTTGCTATTCTAAAAGGTTATAGAAGGCACATTTGCTGTACCATCCAGTATGTATATTCTGCCAAAAGTTCTGGCTTCCTTTCCAGCACTGCTTCCTTCTGCACAAGCCCTAAATAATTATAATGTGTATGGTAGGGCATGTCTATAACTCAGCACCCATAATCTCAGCACACAGGAGGCTGAGGCAGGAGGACTGACTTCCAGACCAGCCTCAACTACTCAGCAAATTCTAGGCCAGCTTGGGTGATACAGTAATACCCCATCTCAAATATGAACAACCATACAAACAAACAGACAAAAATTCAGCACTTAAAATTTGTTATCTGTTTAAACATCAAGAGATAAACAGCTACTATAATAAAATTGTATCTGGAAGATGACATTTTATACTTACACACAACACGACACTACACACACCCCCCCCAGAAGATATAGTACTTAGAAGTATTACATATATTACATGACAGTGGCCTTTGTCCTGGGACAGTATGAAAAGTAAAAAAATATCTCAAAGACTAAATAATCAAAACAAGAAAGCAAGAAGCAAGGCCTCCTACAAGTTGAGCTGTGTTATCCACCAACACACTAGAGTCATGTAGCTTTTACATTCTGAGAAACGCATGGATAAGCAATTTTATTCTCATGTGAAACCACAGAGCATATTTTACACAAACAGCTGTCCTAAGTCCTTTAGACTTGGCCCCTTAAAGCAATTCACAGATGTGCCAAACACAAGAAGGACGAAATTGCTATAGGCGGAAGTTAACGCCCTATTATCCATATATATATAACGTATATATGTTTGTCAGTACGACCTAAAATGATTAAAGCACAATAGACTAACTCAGCATCCCTGCCAAGCATTTCATATGGCACAAGCATTCACACACTACTTCTGATACAACTGGCAGCATGGCAGGCAGGGTTAAACCAGCACGGTCAGGACCCTGATGGCTAACAATGGATGGCCATGGCAGTACTAGGACACGGGGACTCTTCAGTCCATTATAACTTTTTAAATTTTTTCAAATACAAATTAGAATTATTTTATTTATTTATTTATTTACTTACATATTTGTTAGGGAAGGGTCTACAGGGTGTTCAGGGTCTCACTACTAGACCGGACTCATAGTGATCTGCCTGTGTACTGCCTCCCAAGAGCTGGGATTATAGGCACATGCCACCACACCTAGTCTCAATTGCCTTCTCAGGGAAAACCCTAGGAGCGGGGCTGGCACCACAGGCCTGGGAATCGAACCCTGACCCCTGTGCCCGCTTGCAGGTGCTTTAATCTGCTGAACTATTTGGCCAGCCCTAAAATTTGGAATTAAAACAAAAAATTACAAGTGATACAGAATTTCACTTAACAAAATAATATGAATTTCACAGTATTTGTTGTAATAGTGTCTTCCAACCAGGTATTCATATTACCAGATGTATGCATGCAAAATTGGAAAAGAAAAAACATAGAAATATAAAAGAAATTAAGAAAAGAAAAAGGACAAAAAATGAAAAAAGGAGACAAAATAAATTAAGTATTATCTACTCCTTTCCATAGACCAGCAGAAATAGGCTCTGTTCTAAATATGTGGTCCACCCTTGGTCTAAAATGTTGCTATGCAATGTGTGGCTGTAAAATTTCTGCTTAGGGACTGATGACTCAAGAGTCGATTCTCAAAAAGAATAAAAAACTACATGTATTTAAAAGTCTACATGTAAACATTTTGCTTTCATTATTTTTTACAGTAATACATTTTAAAGAGGTTTTCCAAGCATCTTATTAAGATACTACAGCACAACAGGATTTAAAAGGAAAAAAGTTAGATGGTGTTTTTAAAAGCTCACAGCAACAAGAACATAACAGAAGTGAGAAAACAGAAGTGAAAGATCAAACAGACACATGTGTGAGGCCCACAGCACAGAGGGGCAGAGCCTGGGCTCCAAGCACAGCAGCAGCCCTGAGCGCAGGAGAAAAAAGCTCCACCCTTCGACTCTAGGCGGCATCAACTAATCAATACTTACTGATTACCACCTCTGCATTACTAAAAAGATAGCAAAAATCATTACATGCTTGCTCCATTGAACATGATTTGTTTGCTACATTTGACAAATTAATTGAGAGACAGCAAAGAATACTCCTTATTAGAATGTTTAAGAGAAAGTCAGGCTGGTGGGTAAAAGTTTGATAAGAAACAGGATCTATGTACAGTGTCTTCCCTCACTAAGGATTTACTAATCCCAGAGGGGAAAAGGTAACCCCAGTGGAAAAACCCGGTAAATGCCACTTTAATCAAGTGATTGAAATGCAATCTTTAGTCCCGAGAAAAAGAATCTCAGTGCCTTCTATTTGTTCCTGTCCAAGACACACAGCTTGAATTTATTCATAAAGAAGTATAGACAAACCCAAATTGAGAAACTGTCTCCAAAATAACTGCCTAAATGTTGCAAAGACATCAAAGTTATAAAAAGTATTAAAAAAAAAAAAACAAACTGACAAACCCTGTAGAATCTCATGTCCAAACCCAACAGGAGGTTTTCTATAAACATGACTTTTATGCCAATTACTCAATCTTGAAGAAATATAAAACAAAGAAGTCTGCAGTAATATCACTCTATTTGTGCTGAACTTGTTGCTTTGGATCATGACACTGTAGCCATTCACTATGTCAGTGAACAGCTGTCTTAGGTAATCATAAATATTTGGGGCTTTAAAAAGAACACAAGGTTGAAATTTA
>NDGN011299353.1:0-18053 GCA_002564285.1 Tympanoctomys barrerae
TTGAATACACAGATACAAAATGGTCATTCATCTGTATCCCCTTTTTTGGTTTAGTTCTGTCATCTGTCCTAAAGCATGGATTGGGTCTTTGGGTATACGATGATCTGACCTTTGGAAGTCGAAATAAGATTGCTTCACCCTGTATTCCTGCTGCTGTTATCCACGTTGTCAGTGCTTCTGGCAGTAAGGAAAAGCCAAAGGACCGTTCTCTGTGCTCTGAGGGTTTTCTTGCCCCTCAGTGAAAGCGCTCGATTTTTTAAAATTTTGGTGTTTTCTATCTCCTCCTTTAGGACGTGACACCAATGTCTTGGTCTACGTTAAAAGAAGACTAGCGATGTGTGCCAGAAGACTCGGCAGGACCAGGGAAGCAGTGAAAATGATGAGAGATGTGAGTTCGTGTTGGGGATTTGTGGAAATAGTTCTGGCTCACCACTGTGGCACCCACTGAGTGGGCCACGCGCACAGGGACGGCGTGCTGGTGACGGGCTCTGGAGCCAGCTTCCAGCGGGCCAGGAGAATGTTCGTGGGCGAGTGACTCAACTTGTGTGCCGCAGTTTCCTCACTTAGATGACGCGGTAGCAGGACCAGTCCTCACAAAAGCACCTTAGGATCCCTGTGAAGAGTTAAATGCACTGACACATGCAAGGCGCTTACTAGAGTGACTGGTATATTAAAAAATCTCAGTAGATGTTCTCATTAGTAAACCTTGGGGGCGATAGCTGGAAACCAGTAATGAGATCAGCATCTTAGCTGACTTTTTCTGTGAGGAGTTGTTAGGAGGGTTGGGATAAATTATGGGTCAAATTACTATACTTAAACTTTGTAATATCATAGTCATCTTAAGCATTTTCCTAGATTCTTTTTCTTTGGCAAGGAAAAAACACATGTCTTATATTGTTACATTTTCATCATTACATTTTTTCTAGATTCTTGAGAATCACGGTACTTTAGCAGCTGTAGTCAATGTAAGAAGAAAAAAGGTAATAGGAGTTTTTCAAACAAACAGAACCTAGGGAGGTTATGACTTCAGAACAATGGATTTAAGAGAAACCAATTAAGGAACTTACACATTTTAGTTGTGACTGTTAGAAATAAATACTTTTCATAAAGAAACTGACCATGTGTAAGTTGCATTTATCAGTCACTTTCTGCTCAGTGGACTAGAGCGCCTGCTTAGGCACACCTAGACATGCACAGGGACTCGGTCGGATCCCCGGCCACACATGCGGTGCCCACCCTGCCCCCAGCATGCTGAGCTGGCCACAGAATCCGGGCATAGTGGCACATGCATGTAATACCAGTGCTGGAGAGACAGAACGCAGGAGGATCACCACGCATCCAAGCTGCAGAGTGAGACCGTGTAACAACCTAATATTTAAAAAAAAAAAAAAAAGGCAGTCTTAGGAACTAGTCTGCACTCATTCCAGTCTTGTATTCCTGAATTAGAAGAGATTGTTTTAATCTGGCCCAGTCTTATAATTCTTTAATATGCTGTTGTGTCTTTATTCCCTCTTCTTAGTTCTAATTAATCTAGGATAGGCATATATGGAGAAGCAGATTTTAGTGATGTTATTTATTATAAGCTTAGGAAATTTTATAAGAAAACAAATTTTTTGACTATTATAATTCCAGTTTTATCAGTTTCATTTTGCTTACCATTTCAGTATCTTATATATTAAAATCTCATGTGATTAGTATTAGTACCTTTAATACCGTATATCTCCTCTGATTTACCTTTTACATTTAACATTACTTCCTTCTATTTATTGACCTAACCCAAGTACAGATTTAGGGTCAAGTCTGGGATGCAGTAGAAAAGACCTGGGCAGGGAGTCAGTAAATCTTGTTGCAAATCTTAGCACTGCTCTTGCACTGACTTGGCAATAGAAGGCAGCTTAACTGGCCTTTTATGGGCTTCCCATTTAGTTTTCGTAAACTGAGGATGATTCTGAGCTAAAAGAGTAATTAATGAAGAGAAATAGATGAGAGCATGTGCACACACCTGGCAGCCGGTAGGTGTGTATGCTACTTGGCTTTCTGTTGCTGGGACGAGCGGTCTGTCAGCCAGTTTAAGAGAGCAGAGGTTCCGTTAGGCTCATGTTTCCCGAGTGCTCAGTCCATGACCGGGCTGTAGGGCAGAAACTTCACGGCAGAAGAGTGTGGCAGACCCAGACTGTTCAATTCGTAACACCAGAGAGCAGAATGGAGGGACAGTGCCAGCAAGAACAGCACCCAGAAATGTGCTTTTAGTGGCCTGCTAGGCATGTTTTAAGTCTGTGAGATTTAAAATTACCATTAATGGTCATAGCACATTTACAATATCTTCCATACTATGTTTTCTTGTAGTATGTAAGCTGTTATATAATTTTTTCTTCTCTTGGACATCTTGGGGATAATTCTGATTTTTTTGTACATTAAATTTTAAAAATTAAATGTATTTTTTATTTTTAACTGAGTTATTAATGATTGTACCTATTTATAGGATATATTACAGCATTTTAATGTATGTATACAATGTATATTGATCAGATCAAGGTAATTGACATATTCAGGAGCTAAACAGATTTCCTTTTCTAGAATGAATTGATCAATTGATCTCTTTCTGTATCTACATGTGTATATAAACACATGTGTCCTTTATTCATGTTTTTACCTATATAGATAGCTATGTTTTTTACATTACAATTTTAAAACAATCTTGCATATTATTAGAATATCAGTACACGTTACCTTTTCTCTGAGTTTTGGAAAACCCCAACATGGCAGCCCTGCTGTTGTGACAGTCATGTAAGAGACACTGTCAGACGAGAAATATTCAAAATGCTTTTCCTTCACACCTTCCTTCTATGCATCTGTTTGCACCTCAGACAGAACAGTCGAGGTTGAAGACCTCACCCTGTCTGTATGGGCTGCAGCTGAGCCCAGCCTAGCAGGAGACGTTGGTCATTGGTCAAGGCTGACCTGTGGGACTACACTTTGGTCACAGGGAAAGCTTTAGTGGGGGCTCACTAATTGAACAACATAAAACCATGTAAAATAACTGTAGAACTGTTGCTGTGAAACTTCCTATGATCAAATAGCACAGTAGATTCCAGGCAGCCTGCTAATAAAGCATGTAGGCAGGAAGACCTAAGTTTTCATTAAGATACGACCATCCACTCCCCATATGAATGGATTTAAATTTAACTGAAGCAGATTTTAAACTGGAACTAGAAATGCCAGAGTTGCAGCACCTTCCATGTAGAATGCAGTGTCATTAAAACAAAAGTGCTCTGGAAACCCCTAACGATGGGCAGACTGTTAATTGTTAAGGTATTAGGAAAGAAGATGGAAGGGAATTCTGGGAAGGTGGCTGTACATAATTTCTTATATTCCATGGCTTGAGACCACTATGGCTTAGATAAAATATTAATAACATCAGTGAAATGATGATGAGGTGAATCCACATTGATTCTTTAGCTTTAAGATTTGTGGCTCCTCATTTTCTTTTCCCTTTTTTTACTGCTATGTACTTATAATAGTTAAATTCATACTGGGGAATCGTAACATGTAGAGCATTTATCATTTTGGTCCCTCGTCTCTTCTCCCTCCTCTTCCCCGACATCCTAAACCATCTAACAGTTGGCCTGTGTGTTTCTTGCCATCTCTTATTTATTTTAATTATCTATTTATTTATTTACTTACTTTTACTTTACATTTCTCATATAAAATAAACCACAGGATATTAAACTTCATCAGCCTAAATTATTTCACTTAATATTTTGGTCTCAGGTTGCATCCATTTTCATGCAGGTGAAATAACTCCAGTCTTTGAGTAGTATTTCTTTTTGTAAATACACACTGCGTTCTCTTTATCCGTTCGTCTGTTGGTGGTCATGGAGGCTGTTTCCAGAGACTCACCATGTGAATCGCACTGGTGTAAACATGGGATGTGCACGTACGCTGTAGTATGATTGCCTTATGGGTGGCTGCAAGCTAATATGACGTGTTAATTATTTTGAATTGCTAGGATGTTGTACTTTAATTAGCTCTCTTGTGCAATCAAGAGTATTAGTACCTTACTACTAGACTTTCAGCAGTGGGCAGAGGCTTGGTAGTTTTGGAACTCCAGTACAGGGGGCATTTGTTATTCAAATAGAATTAAATTTTCTGCTTTCTTAAATTGAAGGAAAGTCTGCATATGTATTTTCATTTTGATTTTATACCTCTTTAACATTTGGTAACTATTAACATTTGGTATATAAAGTTTTTCTAACATCTGCCTAAATCATAGCCTCTCTCTTCCGTTGACCCTATTTCAGTTGACTTGGAATGGCATTTATAAGATTGATGACTGTGGTCAGGTCCTCCTACCATGCCCTATCAGACCTAGTGTGGATAAACCAGTGAAAATGCAGTGGTCTGCTCCTGTGGAGGACTTAAAAGTTCTTGCTGCTTCAGGGTTGTTTGATGTAGAACAGGGTTTCTTAACTTTGTTACTATTGATATTCTGGGCAAATAATGATTTGTTAGAGGACCAGAGGGAGTCTGTCTTGCGCATTTAGGATGTTTGGCAGCATCTCTGACCTATACCTACTAATGCCAATCGCAGCCCATGTTCCTGTCACTCCCCAGCTGTCTCCAGACATTGCTCGGCGTCTCCAGGGTGAGGGAGTGGGTGTGGCCATTCCGTTAAGAGCCACGGGTTTAGAGAACTCCGAGGTCTGTTTCCCGGTAGATGTTGGGTTTGCATCTATTTGTGGTCTGAACTTTCACTCGATGGGCACAAGACTATAAAACATGTGTAGGTTTGATCAGCACTATTTTGGGGGTGCTTTACCTAAAAGGAAGCCCAGAGCAAGGAAGGTAAATGAACTTGGGGATTTCAGTGGAGTTCGGGAGGAAGAGCTGAGAAAGGAAGGAGGCCTCCATGGGCCGTAGCCCCCCTTGCTTTTCCTGCATGCTTTTGGGTCATTGTTTCCCTTGATTCCTCTGAAAGTCAGACATAGGCTCCCTGACTTCATCATCTGTTCTCCCTACTTTCTGTAGTTTTTTTTCCCCAGTCTTTGAGCTCCTTTCCTTTTTTCTGTTCACTCTTCCTCTATCACTACCTTCTTTCCATACCTGGCCTCCCATAGGACTCACAGCCTCACACTCTTGTTGAAACATTGTATTCACTGAATTTTGGGAGACCGTGCTGTCTTAGTTCTTCTAAAATCTCAGATGTCACAATTTCTGAAAGTGTTACAGTGTCTCTTGTCAGTCCCGACGTTCAGTCTCAGAATTTGAATTTCCATGTAAGTGATGACGAGCATTCTGTAATGTCCACAGTGTTCTAGACATTATTTTAAGCACTTCACAAATACAAACTTGTGATTTTCCTTACAACCCTTGATATAAGTTCTTGTGAAAGATAACAAAGCTAGTGAGTATTCCTGAGAGTGGCCTGTTGATCAGCTGTGTCAGAAGGTCCTGATATCTTAGTACTCAGCGTATAACAGTGGTCAGGGATATAATGGAATAATTCACGGCAAGCACTTGACACGAGATTTCATGAACAGTAAGTCCTCATTGTGGCTGTTCTTGCCACTATTGTGTCATCAAGTGAAAAGGAAAAGTGTAAGCGGTAGGAATAGCTGGATTCCATTTTTTAATCAAAATAAGATGCTAATATAGACCACTGGTTCTGAAACTTGTTGGTCTCAGAACCCCTTTAAAATGATCAAGGGTCCCTTACACTTTGAATGGGTGAGTTTATTTATTGACATTTACTGCTTTAGAAGTTAAAATTGGGAAATTAAAAAAAATCATTTAACAAATAACCATTATATCTGTACTGCAAGTGGGAAGAGGACCAGCAGATGGGGAGGGGGAAGGGGCGTGAGCAGAATGAAGAGGGGTTCTGTGCACGTGCCGCCCACCACAGCGAATGCAGTGGCTGTGCGCTGCTCGTGTGTGCCACCGAAACGCTGAAAGGCAGATGCATTACATATTGACACAGACGACATTTATATGAAAATAGCTGCTCTTGTTCAGTAACTGTTGTTACAGTTAGTGGAATGCTACTTTTGTGCTTTTGCAGATCTCTTCAGTGTCTAGCGAGACAAGAGAGTAGCATCTCTCGCCTCGTTTAGCCTGTTGTGGTATCACCCAGCAACGGCCTCTGAGTGTTGCTGTATGTAGTTGTGAGAAAGGGAGAGTAAAAACGAAACAAAATTACTATGAAAATAATTTCGAGTAGAATTCATGGTTCATCTGGATGATGTGTGAAAGGGGTACAAAATAAAGGTTTTCCATGGAAGGAAGGAGAGAGAGAGAATAAGAAGAGGAGGAAGAGGAGGAGGAGTTGTGATTTGAGGACCCCTGAAAAAGTTATCGGGGCGTTTCCAGGGATTCCCTAATCATACCCAAAAGTCAGTTATGTTAGTAATGAGGACACCTTGAAAGGTAGAGAAAACTGTTAGCAATAAGATTATAGATGTCTTTTTATTTTATATGTTTATCCAATATTGAATTATGGTAATAAATATTTTCATTTTCTTATACTAAATATAAACTTTAGAAATAAAGACTATGAGAGCACGTTCAAAAGAATGAAATAGTGACTACAAAACATAATAGACAATAGGGTAGAAATAGCAAAATGTGGATATGATGATGAAAAACTTCACTTATTTAAAAGTTGAGTTTAAACTCAGATCTGTGAGTAAGCAGATAGGTTCACTTCCCAGAGCTGCTGCAACCAAGAAGCACAAACTAAGTAGTTCAAACAACAAAAATTTATTGTCTTACAATGAATTGAGGCTACAAGTCCAAGACCAAGATGTGACAGGGCCATATTCCCCATGAAGTCTCTTGGAAAGAGTCCTTCCTTTCCTTGTCTACCTTTTCTAGCTTCCATCTCTGTCTTCCAGTTTATCTGTATCTGTAAATCCAGATTTCTGTCTTCTCTTTTGCACATCAGTCATGCTGGATGTTTTTAAAATTTCATTCTAATTTGATTATGTCTCCAAAAAACCTACTAACCAAGTAAGGTCATATTGATAGTGTCTGAGGCTTAAGATTTCAACATATTATTCTGGGGGCACAGTTTAACCCATGATAACTGGTCACATACTGATACAGTTATAAACTTGCATTCTACTAAAACATCAGTACTAAGTGCAAGTGTACCTTCACATTCAAACTCAGTTCATTTCTGAGGGCTGGTTGTAACTCAAGTTGATTTCAAGTCAAGACTCTTTCCCGTAAGAAATAATGGAAATACCCAGAAAGCATTCTGAAGTTCCCGAAGTACCACTTAATTGAAAAGTATTATATGATGTGCATAATTTACCAGAAACACCAATGATTTTCCTACTGTAGTCAAAGAGTTTTAAAATGTGCCCAACTAACCAGAAACATTTTGTGCTGTACTCACCATTCAGGTTGCCATCTTTGGCATGTAGGAAGGGAAGATGAAATGAGAGGTAGATACTGTTGGAAGGAGAGCCCCCTTCCATGACACCAGGACTCTGGCTCACTTCGGGCATACTTGTGGCTTATTGGGTCTCAACCTCTTCAATACTAAAACTGGGCTAAAGTTGTCTGTTTCTGTCTTTTCTTTAACACAGCTCTGACATGACCTTGTCACCAAGCAAGTGAATGCAGCAATTGGCTTTTTCTCTGTCTGGCTGCGTCTTCTTTGTCCGAGTTTATAGCTCGGTCCATCTTCTCAGGAGTTCCTTTATTTCAGAAGGGGAACTTTGCTGCACTGATTGTTGATACTCCTCTTCCTTTCCCACAGCTCCTCAGCTGCCATTCTCTGTTGCTCAGCCCAAAGTTGCTGAAGTTCTCTGTAGATAGTTGCTGAGTTCTCCTGCACAGGCTCCTCAGCACCACCACTGTTTGCCTGCCAGCCTGTGGACTCTGCTATAGTGACAGTGTCATCAGTGACGTATGCACTGAAGGCTCAGCCTCCTCTACACAGCCTTCCAAGTGTCTCTTCTGCATAAGTTCAGGTCACACTTTCTTGTAGGAAAATCTCAGTGTCTTTAGGGAGACATCAGCTGAGGATTTCTCAGCCCCACACAGGAAAGGATGTTGTAGTGTTCCTTCCAGGACTCTTCAAGGGTCAACTCTGTGTCTGGGATCATGGGGGGAGCACCTCAGGAGCAGTTCCTGGGTGATAGCTTCTTAAAGTCAGCTATAACCTGCTGGCCCATAGAGCAGCAGAGGAGTCGTATTAGGTGGAAGGAACTCAACTGAGAGCCACAGAATCCTGCAATTCATTCTTCCAAATCCTGTGGGTGAGCAGAGCCTTGAGTGGTAAACCTTAGTCTTCTAGATATTTCTTAACAGTAGGACAGAAAGCCTCCCTGATCCACTCACAACAAAGTACTCTTGTTGCCCAGCTTTTGCATGAGATCTCCATGTGACCCCGGCCTATCCCTTATGGATTCATGTCTTTCTGAATGCCATAGAGGTATATCTGATAAACCATGAGAAGGTTTACCTTGAGGTCACCGTTCCCATTGGCACAATAGCAGGAAGTTTATCCTGCCCTTCATAAGCTTGTGACCTGGCATTTTCTTCTCTTCCTGGGTAAGGTACATTCTCCTGGGTATTTTCCTCCAGAAAAGGCCAGATTCATCACAGTTGAAACCTTGATGAGAGCAAAGGTTATTTCTCTTTGTCGTCATTTCAAAGTGGGGTATATAATTTTCAGCAGCCCTTTTATCAGCTCTGGTTGCTATACCATGCCTAGTTATACTGCAGACCCCAGTTCTCGCTTTAAATTGTGAAACCATCCCTTACTGGCATGAAATGTTGTACCATTTTCCCTCATTGCTGGATTATCCTTTTCAAGATCTGCATTTGTAACCCTAGCTTTTTCACAAACTATCGACTCAGATAGGCTGTACCTTGCCACCTTCCTTTCATTTACCCACACTAATAAAAGCCTTTCTACTTCATTTAATACTGTTGCTTGTAACTTGCTAACACAATCAGAGTAATGCCCTTAGGAGCACTGGCTTCCCTATGCAAGTCTTTTATTTATAAGACTGTCGACACGGTGCACGTATTAGCAAGAGCAGTCAAACACCGCCCTCATATTTCTCCACAGTTTTCTTAATCTTTTTTTGTTGTGAGTGCTTTCTTTACTTTCTCTTCCTTCCTTGGCTGCCTTTTTAGTTTTTTGTTGGGGCCATTTTGATAGCAGTTTTCATAGAGATTATAAGAAGTACTGACCAAAAATCATGTCCACAAACACATGCATCTGGGCCCCGGCTGATGCTTATGTACACTCGCACAAGCTTTTCTGCTAGTGGGAGTCTCTACTTGCAGCCACACAAGCAGCCAGCATCTGGATCATAACTCAAGACTTTGGTCATAAGATAAACCTACAACTGTAGTCGTAACCTACTGAAACCACCGTGGAGGAGGGTTCAGGTCTCGCCTCGCAGTATGGCACATAGATGCAACTTAAAGACAAAAAGAGACAGTTCTGCAGTTGAGGAGCTCTGGGATGACCCAATGCTTTTTTGGAACAAAGGACTATGAGTCCAAAAACTCACGGTTATTATTTGTATCAGTCAGAGAGGTAGATGGGTTGGGGTTGCAACAGAGTACTATGGAAAGGAAACTTTGAAGACAGTTTCTATAAGACTGGCAGCAGTTTTGCGCCAGGCGCAAAGGCCTTATAATCAGCAGTACAACAGATAGCTTGATGTGCGAGGCAGGCCCCTTGACTGCTAGGAAGGAACGGCTCAGTTACTCTTCTCTCCTTGCAGGGACAAATACCTGACACCCAAAGTGAAGGAAGGAGAGGTTGATTCAGCTCACAGTCAGTGGAGGTTTCCGTCCATAGTCAGCGGGCTCCGCGGCAGAGTGGCACATGGCAGAGGGCAGCTGGTCATGGCAGAGAGCAACCGTTCATGGTGGCGGCAAAAAGCAAAAGCGAGCAGGAGCAAATGGGAGTAATGGCGACAGAGAGCTAGTCTGTCTCCCTTTTGTTGCGTTCAGGCTCTCTGCTTCCGGCTGAGTGTAGCACTCATGCCCAAAATCCCAGTGGATCATGAATTAATCACAGAGTTGAGAGGACCACCCCATGACTGCACGCGGCTTTGTGGGGACAACTAGACACAAACCATAGCGACGTATAATTCTTTCTGAGTCCCACAGCCTCAGCTGGGATGGCATCTCACGTCTTATGTCCTAGCCCTGGCATCTCACAGCGCTTGCGTGAGCCTCCTTCTAGCCATCAGTGCGGGGAGGAGGGAATAACAATTCCTGCTTCTAGCCATCAGTGGGGGGAGGAGGGAATAACAATTCCTGCTTGTAGCCATCAGTGCGGGGAGGAGGGAATAACAATTCCCGCAGGCTGGCATCTCAGCTTAGACTCACTCACATTCTTTTAGCCAATTAAGGGAACATGTGCTTCACTATAGCCAGATCTGCATGTCTCCATGAGTAGGGTGAAGTAAAGACTAGGGTCCTTCCAAGGCAAGAAGCTTCATTTCTCGGGAGCGGAGCTTGATATTCTCCCACAATATTGCAGGTTGTCTGTGTATGAAGCTGGTTGTAACTCAGCAGTATGTTTATCCTTTCCAGTCCTTACTCTTGACTCTAAAGCAGAAAAAGCCATAGTTGGTTATCCCAACTTTGGGCTTGTATCCTTTGTGCATTTTCATAATCTACAGGATTTTCAGGTGAGGATTAGAAAGTATTTTTAGTTTTCATTTCAATAACTTCCATAGTAAATATTGCTATGTACTTGACTTTCAGTTATGAAATTTACATAGTATTGTCATGTAATTAACATGTACTATTAAATTACAAATTAATTGGTGCTAGGTAACAAGTCAACGAGGAATTTACAGTGCTCCTTCTTCTCTCGTAATCCCCTCTCACTGAGCTGATTAACACTTGCAATTTCCAGCTTGCTTTTTTGGCTCATACAAATGCATACCTGCTTATGTAAGGATTTGAAGCGGCGTTGATTTGTATTGTAATGTATTTTTAACAAATCTTTATCTCATAAGAGGGGGGCTTGCAGGTTAGCTCAGTTGTTTAAGCTCCTGCTGGGGCAAACCCAGTCAGGCACAGGGGACCACAGTTTGATCCCCAGCTCCCCATGCCTTACCAGGCCCACCCTTAAGGCAGCCTGAGTCAGCTCAGCAACAAAAAAAAAGAAAAAAAAAAGAAAAAAAATCCTTATCTCATAAGAAAAATAAATATTCATGGGGATTTTCAATTTCTGAGCATCTTTTGTAGAATCTTCCTGACTCAAGAATACATACAAGTTTTAAAATATTATAATGCCATTTCTCTTGACCTCTTTTCAAAACATTTTTTTATTCTCAGTTTTTGTATCTAACCACTTATTTGTGTGATCGTATCAAAAAGAGACATTAAGGTTAGGTGAGCAGAAAGAAATTATTGTTATTATTTAGCCAAACTCTTAAGAGTCACTGAAGTTCACTGAATTTGGAGCTTCCCGGAGGCGAGTGTTGTTTCTCTTGGGTGTTCCTTCCGGCACACAGAATAGTCGCATGTTGACAGAGGCAGACCAAGAAATGTCCTGCTCCTGTGACCTTCAGGTTCTAGCTTCTCACCGATGATGATACTTCTTGGCTCTTGTCTTAATTCTGCTTTTCTTCCACCTTCCTTAAAAGTGGTAAACTACGTGTCTGTCTGTCTGTCTGTCTGTCTGTCTGTCTGTGTGTCTGTTCTGGAAGAGGTGGTATGCATTGGCTATATCAGCATTGGGAGGCCAGGGCGTGAGAATCACAAGGTCAAGCCTAGTTTGGGCAGCTTAGTAACTGAGCAGAACCCCCTCTCTATCATATATATGCATCCATATGTGCTTTTTTTTTTATTGTTTTCCTAACTGTTTTTTCAGTTAGTTAATTATTATTGTATAGTGATTTTTATGTGTTTATTTTATATCTTGCTACTCTGCTGAATTTGGTCATCAGTCTAGGAGTCTTTTGTTGGACTTTTGTTGGGTCTTGTAAGTAAAGGATCATATGATCTGGAAATAATGATATTTTGACTTCATCCTTATTTATTTATCTTGCTTAATTGCTATGGTCAGTGTTTTAAAGACTGTGTTGAGTAGGAGTGGTGATAATGAAATGCTTGTCTTATTTCTTAATTTTAGAGGAAAATAGTTTCAGGTTTTTTTTATTTAATATGATATTAGTAGTAGGTTGGTCATAAATAGTTTTTATTATGTTAAGGTGTAGACTTTCTATGCCTGTTTTTTTTTTCAGAGCTTTTTTCTATCATGAATGAATGTTGGATTTTGTCAGAAGCCTTTTTTGTGTCTACTGTGATCATCATATGACTTCTATCCTTGTTTCTGTTTATGTGATGAATTACATTTATTGATTTGTATATTTTGAATCATCCTGACATGTCTCTAAAGAAACCTACTTGGTCATGGTGTAGGTGGTTTTTTTATGATTTGTAGCATTCTGTTTGCCAATATCTTGTTAAGAATTTTTACATCAATGTTCATTAGAGAAATTGATTTGTAGTTCCCCTTTTTGATTGGATTCTTGTCTGGTTTTAGGATCAAGATAGTGTTAGCTTTCTGAGAAAGGATTTTGGAAGTACTCCTTTTCTACCATTTTCATTAAAAAGTTTGATGAGTATTGGTATTAAGTCTTCTTGAAGTTTTTGTAAAATTCAGCTGTGAATCCATCAGGTTCTAGGCTTCTCTTAAATGTTACTACTTCAATTTCATTGTCTATTATTGGGTTGTTCAAAATTTTTAAGTCGTCATGTTTCAGTTTTGGCATTAAGTTCCTAATTTAGGAATGAATTCTCAGAGACAGATAGCTCAGTGGACTAAAGCACCTGCTTAGGCAGATGCAGGGACTGGGGTTCGATCCCTGGCATGCTGCACTGGCCCTGTTCCCACAGCATGCTGAGATGGCAATTGAGACTGGGCGTGGTGGTGTGCGCCTATAATCCCAGTGCTTGGGAAGCTGAAAATGGGAGGATCACTATGCGTCTGATCTGTGTGGTGAGACCTTGTAGACCATGTACTAAATACAAAAAAAAAAAAAAAAAAAAGAAAGAAAGAAAGAAAGAAAAAAAAAAAGAATGAAGTCCCTTCCTGGAGAACATTAACAAGTGAGATTTATTCATAAGACTGACAAAATGAGTCCTATATATCTTTGACACAAATAGAAAAAGTATAAAAAAATATAAAAAAGCAAACACATATGCAAAAGACTGTGAATAAACTATTTTTACTTTTAGGCACAGTAAGCAAACAGCTACAGAATCATGACAGTGTCAAGCAGGCATGTGAACTGGTTTTGCACTTTTTCACATGTACACATGTTCATTGCATGGGGTCCATTCATATCTGTGGATGTTCATAGTTCCACGGTCCCGCGCAGGGACTTACAGTACTTCGGAGTCCATCCATTAATTGTGAGTTCTCTCAGTTGTTTCACACATATGTTTGTGAAGCAGTTACTAATAAATTTCTGGGTTTCGGCAGTGTTCTTTTTTTTTTTTTTTTTTTTTTGCCAGAACCAGGGCTTGAACTCAGGCTCTTGCACTTGCCAGGCAAGCACTTATTCTACTGAGCCATCTCCCTGGCCCCTTCGGCAGTGTTAATTGTGATTTTACCTTTTTCATTTCTAGTATGACTGGCCAAGGGTTTGTCTATTTTATTCTATTAAAGAACCAGGTCTTTAATTGATGATTTTTTATTTTTTTTTAAATATCCATTTCACTTATTTCTACTCCGATCTCTGTAATTTCCTTTCTTGTACGAGGTCTTGGTTTGGATTATTCTTGTTTTTATAAGACCTTGAGGTGCATCATTAAGTTACTCATTTGGACTCATTCTGTTTTTCTCCTGTGGGAATTCAACACTGTGAGTTTTCCCTGTGGGACTTATTTCATTATGTCTCATAAGTTTTTATATGTTGTGCTGGCACTATCATTTAGGAACTATCTTCCTTCTTCCATAATTACTTTTGGGATCCACTTATTATTCGAGAGTGTTGTTGAGTTTCTATGTTTGGATAGTTTCTTGGTTCTCTTTTACTGTTCATTTCTAACTTCCTTGCAGTGTGATCTGATAATATACATAGTGAAATGTTGGTTCTTTCGCCTAGGAATGCTTTATTCGCTAGTGGTGTGGACTGTTGGAGAAAGTACCATGCGCTGCCAAAGAGAGCGTGTGTTCTGTTGTGCTTGGGTGGGAACTTGTGTATGTCTATTAATTCCATTTGACAAAGGTTTGGTTGAACTCTGATATTCCTTTTTTGATCGCTTTAATTGATATAACTATTGTAAGAGTGGATTTTGAGCTCCCCCACTATAATTGTGTTTATGTTTATCTCTCATCTTGCATGTCCATCCATTTGTTTTACCCATTTGTGTGCACCACAGTTTGGTGCATGCATATTTTGTAATTGTTAGCATTTCCTGTTGAACAGTTCCCATGATGTCCTTTTTTTGGCCTCTTTTGATCAATGATAGCTTAAAACCCACTTGGTCTGACGATAGGGTAGTTATTCCTACTCAGGTCCAGGTGCCTGTTACGTGGATTATTATTTCCTGTCTGTCTTAGTTACTTTTATCATTGCTGAGAGAACACACCCAGTGCCAAAGTTCAAGGCACGCAGATTTCCTTGGCTCAGCTTGTAGAGGTTTCGAAGCATAACCAGCTGGCACCAAGGTAGGGTGGCACGGCAGAGAGCAGTGCACGGTGCCTGCAAGGCAGCAAAAGCCGCGAGGAAGAGGACCCAAGGCTCCCCCATATATTGAATGCGGCTACCTTCTCTAGAGGGGTTTAGCATTCACAGCCTTACTCCTAGGCAGAGCTGTGCCGAACCCATCAGTGCAGTGACTGACTTAGCACATCCTCAAGCCCAGCATCACGCTCCAGAGGCCGGCGTCTCTGGGAAAGCCCCGTGACCACAAGGTGGTGGACGGCACATCTGCACACAAAGCCTAACACCGTTAGGGAGTTCTGTTTCTTGATCCTTGCGCTGCTCTGTGTCTTCTGATCAGTTAGTTGAATCTAATCTATTTATATGATGGTTGGAAGGGATAGGGATTGGCTCCTTCTTGTCACTGTATTGATTTCCTTCTGCTGCGTTTCTTTTCTTCTCCTCTGAAGTGCTAGCCCTGTCTGATATATTTATCTTATTGGACCTTTCAGCCTCGTCGACTTCACTGTTTCCTTTTAGGAGATCCTCGGGAATTTGTTGAGTGTCAGTTTGTTGGATTTCTTTATCATGAGAGGTTTTATCATGGAAGTATCTTATTTCTCTATTTTGAAAGATAATTTTGCAGGCTATAACTGGGTAAGAAGTTGCCTTTTTTATTTTTTGAAGAGAATAAAAAAAATTAAAAATTAGAAGTGAATTTCACTAACCAACACATTAGGAATTCAGCAGTGATTGTTGTATTGCCTAGTGCTGTCTTCAAATTAACTATTTATATTACTAAATATAAGCATGCAAAATTGGTAAAAAAAAAAAAAAGTTAAGAAAAAAATAAGCATTGACTATTCCTTTCAATAAGCCATAGAAGTCAGTAGTATAATTACCCTGGTTATCTTTGTACATACAGACCAGGTAGAAAGTTTTTTCTAAGAGCTTGAAATATTTCATTCCATGCTCTCCTTGCCTTTAAGAATTGTGTTAAGAAACCTCTTGTAGTTTTAGTAGATTTTCCTTTATAGGTGATTCATTGTTTTTGTCTAGCAGCCTTTGCGATTCAATTCTTGCGTTGAATTTCTAGTATTTTAATTATTATGTTGCATAGAGAGTTCCTTTTTTCTCATTATGCCTATTTGAGGTTCTATATTGTCACTTATCTGTATGTTAAATTCTTTTCCCATGTCTGGAAAGTTTTCTGCTGTTCTTGTGTAAGTAAATTCGTATGCCCTTTGTGCTGTCTTCTGATTTTTCACCAATTCCAGTTACTCTCACATTAGCTGTCTTTGAATCATTCAGGAGCTGTTGGATCCATTTTTCATGTTCTTTTGTTTTGAAGTTATCTCTCATTAATTGTTCAGTGTCCACAGCTACAGTCAGTGTCCTAGGTTTGACACTCTGCTTCACATTGGTTGTTTCTGCTACTCATACTTTGAATCATGTCTTCAGTCTCCTACATTTGTTTAGAACTTTCTCCTGGATTCCCACTCTTTCCTGTGCTGGTGCATGTTTTCCTCTTTCTTTAGCTGCACTAGCTGTTTTATTAGTGTCTTTTCTGAAATCACTGATCATTTGCTTCATTATAGTCATTACAGTTGTATCTTCTGTAAATTCACCAAATGCCTCATAGAACTAGTTTACCTCCATTAATGTTCTTTAAGACCTATCTGCTATGTAGCTAACGATCCTCCCCTACCTCCTGTACTGACATGGGGGAAGTTGGGTGTTTTGAGGGGGTTTTGTTTCCTTGGCTCTTGATTCTATTTTGTTTTTGATTTTTATTGTGGTTTATTTTTTGCTGGGGCTAGCAAATTCTTTGACCCAGTGTCTTGTTTTTCAGGAGTGATTGACAGCATCGTTTATGATCCCCTGGAAATCCAGGTGCTGGCATAGAGAGAAAGCCAGCGCTAGCCACCACTGTGTTACCTTGTGATGGTAGTAAATTCAACAACATTGTCCTCATATGTTGACTGGATATTGACAAACAGAGGGGCACCTCATGACAAGACCTTTACCAAAACAAAGAGGACTATGGTTTTAATAAAGCCCTTTAGGACCCTCTTGTATTGACGTGTAGCAGTGGTGGCAAACCTGTAGCACATGTTGTTATTATTGAAAGCTCTAAAAGGCTCGCCATCATTGCCCTCCAGTGGTTCAGAGCACTGACTCTGACTTCTGCTGGATGTTGTTGGCAGTGCCAGAGCACACACATGTCTCCAGGCTCCACGCTTTTATTCTTCAGGATGGTCCTCTTTGATGATTACTCCCACTGAACCTGGCCTCCTACAAAATAGCACAGGCCCTGTGATCTTTCTGGTCTGTTCCCAGGCTCCTCCAGAGACCCTGCCTAGTTCTCACAGTCCCCAAGCCTGTTCCCCACAGCTTTCTGTCACCACGTCTGCATCACAAGGCCTCTGTGGAAGGGTATCACTTCCGTCCTGAAGCAAACACTCCTTCTGGTGTGGGTCTCGTCTTTAATCAGGTCGGTCAGTGGGTTGTCAGCTCTGTTGCCCTGTGCAGTGGAGAACCCGGGGTTGAGGCATAGCATTCAGTTCCTGGACCCTTGCGACACCAGAAGGGGCTGCTCCGTGTTGGCTGCAGGTAGGACGTGATTCTCAGGCCCCACTGCCCCTGGCCCAGGGCTTTGGCAGTTGTTGGTATGGGCTGGAGGGAGAGAGCACACTTCTGGGGATCTCTTGGGTTTAGTGTGGGGCTCTGACTGGTGCAGTCTCGGTGTTGTTTTAATTTGCACTTCTGTAATGACCAAAGATGCTGAACATTTTTTCATGTACTTATTGACTATTTGTACCTTTTAGATGTGTCTGATCACTTTAGTTACCTGCTTTTTGATTGGGTCTTTTATTTGAGGGTATCTAATCTATTTAAGTTCTCTGTATATTAAAGATATTAGTCCTCTGTCCATGGAGTAGCTGGAAAAATGTTTTCCCATTCTGTAGATTGTCTCTTCATTCACTCTATTAGTTTGTTCTTTTGTGGTGTAGAAACCTTTTAAGAAGTATAATTCCATTTACTGACTCTTGATGTTACTTTGCATGCAATTAGAGTTCTGTACAGGAGGTCCTTGCCTGTGGCTATGCCTTCAAGAGTTTTACCTAGTTTATCTTCCCAGCAGATTTAGTGTAACTTTTAATATCTAGCTTTTTGATCCATTTGGTTTTATCTTAGTACAAGGTGAGAAATACAGCACTCAGCAATCGCAGTCATCCTGGATTCGGTGTTTTGCATGTGCACTGGTCTCATGACTTCGACACTGCGCTCACTTGCCTGACCAGTTCTGCCCAAGTCCTAGTCTCCTTCCTCACTCCCTGCTGGAGTGCACCTGTATCCCGGTACTCTGCTCACTGTCTGTACACCTAGACCACTGGTGGCCGTGGC
>NDGN011299365.1:0-13337 GCA_002564285.1 Tympanoctomys barrerae
CCTAAAAAAAAAAAAAAAAAAAAAAAAAAAAGTAATATGTACATAGCCCTAAACTAAAAATAAATTCCTTAAATTATGTGTATGATTTTTTAAAAAAGATTCTTGCCCTATCCCTCCTCACTCTAAGTTTTCTTTGATTTATTGATACAGGGTTTCACTATGCAGTGGTGGTTCTGGGGCTGGCACAGCATGCCCTGGGCTCCAGGGCCAGCACAGCATGCAGTACCAGGGATCGAACTCAGGACCTTGCACTTGCCAGGCAGGCACTTATGCCGCCGAGCTGTCTCCCCAGTACCCCCATTCCAAGTTTTGTTCTTTAGAGGCATTAGCCACTTTCAACTGTTTCTTTTGGTATTTATTTCCATTTTTCAAATAAGATAGCTATACTGCTATTTCTTGATTTTAAATTCAAATAGTATCTACTGTGTTTTTTTTTTTTTTTTTTTTTTTTTNNNNAACCAGGGATTGAACTCAGGCCCTCGTGGTTGCCAGGGAAGTGCTTATTCCACTGAGCCATCTCCCCAGCCTGATACCCCGGTTTGATCTGCATCTCCACATGTCTTACCAGACCCACCCTTAAGGCAGTCTGAGCCAGCCAAAAAAAACCAAAAAACCCAAATCATTCTAATGTCCTTCCCCATCATCTAGTATAGTTAGATCTGTAATTATTATAACAAATTTTTGTGAAGAAATTGCACAATATTTCTATATTATAACCTAAATTACCATTAAAATCGTTTCCCTTTATGCCCGCATCCCCTCCACAGTGGCCTCCTCTCCTATTGAGGTCTGAGCCTTCTGGGTGCAACAGAATGCTCAGGACAGGGGTTAAGGTGTGGGAAGTAAGCCAGGCTAGCTATTAGCTGGTGAACACCAGAATAATTTCTCAGTAATTCCCGTGCAAGGCTCCCTGGACAGGTGGTGTGGCAAGCAAGACAGGAGTCATGATGACTGATATAGGCACCAAATGAGCTAAAATGGGTGCTGGCCTCGTGGGCACAGCTCTGAGGCCCCTGGTGCTGCCAGCTATTGTCTCTGTATTTGCTGGATCTTGGGACATTCTAGCAGCAGTAGCAGCATGGCCCTCAGGGAGCTTGGAGTAGCCACTATTTATTGACCAGCATAGAAATATCTCAAATGTTTAACAATTGATATGAACTAGTGTAATAGCATAATCCTAATGGTCCTGATTATAACTACATAAATATTATTCATAGTCAAGCTGTGTAGAGTTCTGTGATTACATTTCCATTCTTGTTAAGATTTTTAGTTTTTCTTGGAATTGGTTGCTTTGTTTTCTTCTGTATAGTTTCTATACACCCATCACTAAATCTTTTCCCACATTCTTTGGCAGAGCAATATGATGACCAAGTTTGTCAGGTAAGTGCTTATTTCCAACTATGTTCTAAACACTATGCTAGGCACTGGGGGCTCAATTAGGAGTATGACAGATATGGTCCTTCCTCTCATTGAATTTATAGTCTAGCAAAGCAGTCATTTCTTGGTATTATAGGAAATTTGTTCTAGAACACTGTGTCTGCATGGGTACAAAATTCACAGATGCTCAAGTCTCTTATATAAAATGGAATAGAATTTGCATAGAAGTTACACACATCTCCAACATATTTTACATATCTTTAGATTGTTTACGATGCATAACACAATGTAAGTGCTATATAAATAGTTATATTTCTTATGGATTAATGACAAGAAAAATATCTGTATATTTTCAATAAAGATAACTATTTTTTCCAACTATTTTTCAGGCAATGCCTAAGGAAGAAAGGCCTCAGATTTTCCTAACATCTTTGTAAATACTTTGCTGTATTAAATCTCTTTCTCCTCCAAATAATCTAGACAGCACCATTTATAGAATATTCTATGATGACAGAAATGCCCTAAACATGCCAACCCAGGTAGTATCTTCTAGCCATATGTGGCCAATTAGCTCCTGTAATGTGACTAAAGGATTGAAAGTTTCAATTTCCATTTAATAATCAAGTGTAAATAGCCACATGTGGTTAATGGCTACCATATTGGACAGAACAGATCTAAGATGATTTATTCTCCAGACAGACATTCACTGACGAGAACTTCATATAGAAAACAATTGTGGGAAACTGAGCTTCAAAGATGGAAATGTTGAATTGTATTATGACCCAAGTGGGCTTGAATTCAGCAATGAGCTTTCTGGCAGTGAAAAATGGGATAACATACCTAGGAAGAATCCAAACCACACGGAAGACAGCAAGGAGCAATAAGTCTCTAACCTAGCTTGACAACTCCATAGATGCCACATGTACACACTAAAGCTCAGTAGGTCAGGAAAGAGCTCACTACTCAGCACAGTGAGCTGCAGAACCAACCGATTGGTAGAGCTGGTTTCCTTGCTTAGGTCCCTAAGTCCCTGAGAGCAATGCAATGGTCCAGATGCAGCCATACATGTAATAGGGTGGTGCTATAGATGAAAAACTCTAGCCCAAGAACTTAAATCTCTTATAGCAAGCATTCAACCAGCCAATCTCCTTTCCTGGAAACTGAATTGTTGATAGGTACAGTAGTCATGCCATGGCTTAATTGACCTAATTGTCTTGTGACTCATTTCAGAAATGATCAGGGCAGAGAATGGTTTATCCTTGCAGTTTGGCACCTCAGCAAAAATATACAAGGACAGTTGGAGCTTCTGATAGATTGCATCTCCTAACTACTAACAGCCCATGCCATGCAACAGCAAAAGCCTTACCCTGTCACTTGTGAATATTTGCAACAAAATGCCTATTGAAGGCAAATCTTTGGGAGCCAAATGCTTCTGGAAGGGACCATTAAAATGGAAATTATAGCTAAAAGCATTTTTTTTAATGGATTGGCTTTATCTGACTACTAGAATTCTCATCAACAGAATTTTTTTTTTTTTTTTGTTTTTTTAGGGAGGGGTGGAACCAAGGATTGAACTCAGACCCTTGCACTTGCTAGGGAAGCACTTATTCCGGTGAGCCATCTCCCCGGCCCATCATCAACAGAAAATTTAAAGCTCAGTGTTCTCAAATCATAGTTCTAGGCATGTTCAGAGAACCAGGGAGCTTCTATTATGGCTCTAAAATAATTTTTACAAAACCAAGCCATAGGGCTAATATATTTGAGAAGCAGACCCAAACTTTGATCTGGTGGGCACAGACGTATAATGTTAACAGAAATCACAAATGCTTCAGGTTACTTAGAAGTTAGGGCACTGAATGGGAAGGAGTGGAATACTGAAATTTGGAATGGGGACATTTGGTTCAACCCAGAAAAATATGAGCATGTGGAATACTTAAGTCCTCTTGAGCTCCAGAAAAATGGAAACTAACCATCTTTTTTCTAGCTAATTTCTTGAGGAAGCATGAGAGTATGATCATTTTTTAAAAAAATTAATGAGAGAAAGAGCACAAGTTAAATGCATGGTACATTAAGATAACTATTCTTCTAAGGTCATTCAGAACTCTTATCTTTGAATATGGGATGTCTAAGTTCAGAACCCTCTTAGGTAGAATGAATTTAGGTTTCCTATCTTCTCGAAATCACTTTGGTGCTATGTCCCACCCTGCTGGGTATACAGAGGCAGGAGAGGGAAACACAAAACCCTCAATAATAAATCTATCAACTTTGGATGTATTCACTGCTTCTTGCCAAGTCTGATTCCAATCTTCCTCTTGGGGGATTACATATCCTTCTAACATTGTGTTCCATACTTTTATTATTTGTTCATTGAAATGCTCTGCTTGCTGGGACGGTGTCCCCCAGGAAGGAAGTGATCATGTTATTTTGTTGTGGTTAGGATTCCAGGAACGAAGAAGGAGGGAGGTTACACCATTCTGTGCTATTTGGGAATCTATACAACATCCATGGTAACTTCAATGCAGAGCTCTCTTTCATTGATAAGACTTCAGTGCAGTGGTAACACTTTATCACTCTTTACTCAATGAGGGTAAAACAGTAAAGAATCTGGAGTTGGCGGTAGCCTGGCTTTCAACTCAGTATCTCAAAATCTGGTGGGTGTGGTGGTATCCACCTGCAATCCTAGCACTTGGGAGGCTGAGGCAGGAAGATCACTGTGATTTCGAAGCCAGGTTTGGCTGCACAATGAGTTCAAGGAGAGCCTGACTACAATAATGAGACCCTAACTCAAGAAAAAAAAATATAGTAGTGAAAATAGGAGCAAAAGTAGTTACAATCCTGGGAGATCAATGCAGAGGTAGTAATAAGTCTGCAGTGCTTTAGGATCACTTCACTTTTTTTTTTTTTTTCAGCACCGGGGATTGAACTCAGGATCTTGTGCTTGCCAGGCAAGTGCTTATTCTACTGAGCTATCTCTCCGGCCCTTTAGGATTACTTGAGCTGTGATCTGAGGTAGAAACCGATGTGCTTTCCTGACCCTTATCCTGAAGCTTAAGGAGGGGTTATTCAAGCCAGGATGGAAATGAGATTAGCATTGATCCAGACAGAGAAGTAGCATAGGAAAAGGATAAAGGGGGAGAAACAGTATGGACATTCAGGAAGAGCAGTTTACTCCAACTGACCAGAGGCTTGTGTCTGAGAGGGAAATGACAAAAGATAAGGCTGCCTCCCATTATATACATGTGAGAAATGACATCCAAAGGAAGTACCCCTTTGCTTGAGGTCATACTGCTAATGAGTGGTACAGCTGGGATGGGAACCAGCATCTGACAGAGCCATAGTCCTTGCTGCTACAGAGAAGCAAGGAAGATAGAAGATATTTCCTGCCCATTAAGTTCCCTACCAAATCTCAAAGATCAAGACATGAGATCTACTACCCTCAGTTGAGATTTTTGGTCTAGAGCCATCAGGAAGGGAAGATGGGATCACCATCTAGCAATGAGGGCACCATGATAGTGAACCATCTCACAGAGATCATTGTGTCACTGGACCCCTGGACATCAAGGGAGAACGATTGGGCACAGACAACTGTTCCCACAAGATTAGGGTCTGGAAAATTATAATGCAGAATCACAGTTATAAAACATTAAATATGAACCCTTTCTAGTTCTCATTGTCTTAAGTTTTTCAGGCTGGGCCCAACCCTAAGAAGTTTTGTTGGAGACTTACAGCCCAGGTACCACAGTAATAATAATATATAACTCTAATAAGTAGCTAGTATTTATTAAGCACCAGAGGCTTTATATATGTCATCTCGTGTAATTTTCTGACCATCCAAAAAATCAGACAATCTTATTTCCATTTTATAGATGAGGAAATTAGAGTCATAGATTTATTTATTTTTTTTAGAGCCATAGATTTATGAGTTAAATAAATTCATACAAGTAGTAAGAGCTAAGCACTGGGAAGGCTGAAAACAGAAAGATCACTATGAACCCAAGCTATGTAATGACACCCTGTACCAAATACATAAAAAAGTAGTAAGAGCTAATAAAAATAGTTAGAAAATACTTAATATTTACCATAACAGACCACAGATTGTAACAGGTACTATTGGAAGCTGTCCTAACTTCTCTGCTAATAGCATCAGAATTTTGTTCAGATATCCATCACTTAAGAAAAGGGACTCTATCTCCTTTATGATGGGTCATGATAATCATGATGATCATATTTCCCTTTGTTAGTCATTGGGTTAGAGAGAGGCTTACTACCCAGATATGGCCAGAGTAAGGAATTTCTGGGAAAGATTTTCTAATTCATGGATACAAAAGATGTCCATGTAATGACAGATGCTCTTCTGCTATTGCATATTGTAGGATCTGGATGTGGAGTTTGGAACGTGGCAGCCATCTTATGATCATGAGGGAATCCATGGAAAGTCTACACACTGAGGTTAATAGGCCATAAAGATAAGGCTCCTTGATGAATTAACTCGTGCGGAAACTTTGCTGCTTCTCACATGTGAGGTAACAAGATGTATTTGGCTTAGTCATTTTGCATTCTTGTTAGTAACTTGCAGCAAAGATATGCTGAAGGTGTGATGTTTTCAAAACAGTGATATACATTTTTGTCTTCTAAAATGATACACATATATTTTCTTATTTGTCACCAGAAATCAACGAGTATGGTGTCATCATTTCTGTTTAACATATTAGAAAATGAAAGCTCAGAGAAATTGAATAACTCATCCCATCACAGAAATTAGAAATGGCAGAATAGCATTAGAACTAGTTCTGCTTCACTCCAGAGTTCCTAACTATATCATACCACATGACAATGAAAAATGCAGCCATCTGGTTGGCTCCAAAGACTGTGTTCTTTTATTTCATTGCTCCCCAGTTTCTGGGATAAAATTCCCAGAAACTTGAATTTATGCTGTATGGTACAGCCAAGGATGAGGAGGGGCAGCCATAAGATGCGGGGCAGGATGATTGCATGGGATACATGAATGGGCTTGGCCTCAATTTTCTATGACCAGCAGACAGGCCTTTTCTTGTTATTGTAATTTAAGGACATCTGTTGACAATGATAGGCCAGATGGACTAGCTCAGGTGCCTCTGTATGTGAAATCCTCTCTTGCTCCAGGTATTTAGTTCTACCTGCAGGAACCTACCAACCACTTTTACAACTGTCTCAAAGGGAAATGACTTGGCGTCATCCCCGGAAGAGATTTAAAGAAGAAATTCCTAGCATCAAATGTGGGATGGACAAAATGACACTTAAGAGCCATTCCATTGCTGAAGAGGCCAGGATTACTTGAGAGGGACCAGAACAACTTTTTCTAAATCTGCCAAAACAATAGGGCAGAAAAGAGCAACAGAACCCATTCAAATAAATATTTCTGAGTATCTTGCACGTCCTATCGAGAACATGGTGACACAGATGGATACAATCTGACCCCTACTATCTAAGTTCAGGCTATGTAACTAAAATGAATAGATTATGTCCAGAATTTAACAAGGAAAACACAGCATATGGCAGGTACCTCACGATGAAAGAGTAACATGTGACTAGAGCTATTATGTATAGTCAGAGGCAATATTGGGGTGCAAGTAGAATGAATAGGTTTTGGGCAGCAGGGAATGAGCAAAGAGGAAGGGAGACGTAAGGTGAGAGCTCTGTGTCTGCAAAGAATGCTAAGTGTTGTTCTGGCTAGAGCACTTGTTATTGGTAGTGGGAGAGAAGCCTGTACAGAGCATTTTGGAGTCATCTTGGGGAGGATTCAATATGCCAGGGCAGATAACTTGGCTTGAATTTGGTAGAAAATAAGGAGCTACTGAAGGATTTTGATCAAAAACATGACAATGTAGCATTATGCTGCAGTGTATGTTATTTCTGCAGGTATAAGCAGAGTCAGTGTGAGAAAAGATGGGCAGTAGGGAGATGAATTTGAAAACTTAGGAAATTCCATCTCCCTGACCTGCTAGTGCTGTTTCTAAGACCACTGGTCATGCGTGTCTGACTTACTGCAGAGAGGCTGCTTCAGTGGCCTACAAGAAAACTCACACTTCACTCTGAGGAGTCACACTGAGCTGGGGGCTCAAACATGTTATACTACACTCTGCAGAGGTGCTGACAGAATGAGAAGGCTGGAATCAGTTAGGCAGGAAGGGGATGGAGGCCTGCCAGAGCTGGCTTCAGAGAATCAGCACTGAAGACAGGAAACATCTAAGGAGCCCAAAGTAGCTTCTCTTGCCAGCTGATTTGAGCTTAGAGGCGTGAGTGCAAGGCTTTCAGAGGCCTGAGGGCTTAGATGCTCAGAGTGCAATGCAGTCAAACAATGTGAGGATGCATGGCTGGGTAGGAAACACTGGCCTAAAAATCCAGGAACCTTCTTACTAAGAAGCTGGGCAGCTCTCAGGCCCCTGATTGTAGGTAACAATTCAGTCCTTTGGCCCTAGATCCAAGGGTGGCATGTTGCCCTGCCTTCCCTCAGTGCTGTTACTGGCTGCAGAGAAATCTAGTCATTAGCTGTCTTTGGTCCCTGGACAAGTCATTTGCTGTGTTCTTTCAATTTATGTGGACTTGATTCATCACCTATTTGAGGCTCTGAGAGTCAGTGTTGGCTTCTCTGCAGCAGACACTGCCAGGCACGTACATGTCAAATACACCTTCTTTAAGACCAATACGCCCGGCACATTCCTTCTTGATGGTCTGTGAGCAGTGCAAGATTTTATGAAAATACAATGGCCCTGTAAAGTCATCACTTTTTTATGGTAATGAAGATTGAATCCAGAATGTTCACACTGTGCTATGTAGCCCGAGCCCTCCCCACTTTCAAAATGTTTTATTTTGAGACATAATCTCACTAAGTCACTAAATTGCCCAGACTGGGCTCAAGGATGAGGAGGGGCAGTCATAAGACGCAGGGCAAGATGATTGCAAGGGCAATCATCAATCGGCTTGGCCTCAGTTTTCTATGAGCAGCAGACTGACCTTTTCTTGTTATTGTAATTTAAGAACATCTGTTGACAATGATAGGCCAGATGAACTAGTTTGGGTGCCTCTGTATGTGAAATTACTCTTTTGCTCCAGGTATTTAGTTCTACCTGCAGGAACCTACCAACCACTTTTATAACTGTCTGAGATTACAGTATACATCATCATGCCCAGGTAGCTATTACTCTTTATACAGAAAAACTTGCAGATAACAGAAATGATGGGAAGTGGGTTTAAGAGAAAAGTACTGTCTCCCAAGGATGCCCTTTGTTTCTTTACTTCCACATAGGAGCACGGTGTTCCAGGTTTCTGAAGTGCCTGGCTATTACAGTCTAATCTCCTCTTCTCTACTTTCTACAGAGACACTGGTATTAAGAAATGGTTCTCTCCGTAAAGAAAAACAAAAGTGCAAGTAAGATGACAAAAAGTGTGGAAGAGACCACAGAGTCACAAAACTCATACAGTATCCACAGGTTCAACAATGAGAGCCTATTATGGACAAATCTGCTTTTCCTGCAGAAGCCAGAGGGCTAGAGTTTTGTATGATATTTCTCAATTTTGAAATATTTTGAAAATTATTTGAGAAAGCAAAGTATATACCCTTGGGCAAATCATCCTGACAGTTTACAACCTGTGTCCTAAAAGTACGATCTAAGCTCCCTATTTTGGAATGAAAGTTCTTCATGGCCTAAGATTTGGTCATTACCCTTCAGTTCTCAACTGTTTTCCTGCTTTTCCCATCACACCAACCCATCTGCAGTCCCCCCGGCTCTATTCTCTCCTTGCTTCACATCTCTGCACTGCTGGTCTTTAGCCGTAAGAGCCATCTTTTCTCTACCAGGAAGCTCCTATGCAGTGCTCAAGAATCACGTCAAACTCCACTTCTTTCTGATGGCTATTCTTGTCTCTGTAAGGTTAATTGTGCTTATGCTTTCTATGGTCCTAAAGTACTTTGGACATAAGTCAGACTTCTCACCACACTTTCTTGAACTGCTGGGTTTCTTGTCAGTTGTCATCGGCCTGAGAACTCCCTGAGAGAACAGACCTCAGGTCAGAGAACCTAGGGTAGGGATGGGAGCTATGCAAATAAAGTACAAAGAATTTAATCAGAAGAAGGAATGAAAAGTCAAACAAGATAGTCAGAGGCCTGAATTTCAAGCAATAGATCTAAGAGGTGGTAACAAGTCTTAAATAGGAGATAAGTCCAGGAGTCATAAATCAGGATGATTAAAATGGGTTGGAAGGGACGATAGAGTGAATGGTTTAAGACATAAGCTACAGATACGATGAAGGTGTCTGGAACCTGTTTGTAGTGGGTGCTGAGTGTGTGAAAGACACAGACATGGGTCTCACAGCCTTAATGTCTCGGTACTGGATTCTATTCCAGCTTGATAAACTGAACTGCCTGTTCTCAATTTTAATAACTCATTGTCTCAACTAACATCTATTGGCAGTCTATACGGTGCCAGTGTCTTAGCTTTGCATTGCTGGGACAAATACCTAACATGACTTAAGGGAGAAAAGGTTTATGTTGGCTTTGTTTTAATCCGTGATTGGCTAGCTCAAAGGCAGGAATGTCATGGTGTAAGGACATGTAGAGGAAAGTTTTTCAACTCAAGGCAGCCAGAAAGCAGAGAACAATAGCCTAAGAGCAAGGGGTCAAGGACTAGATAGATATACCTTTAAAAGGTACACTCTTGTGTTCTACATCTTCCAACTGGCCTCACCCCCAAGTAACCCATTTTTCTATGAACTCATCAGTGGATTAATATATTAATGATGTCAGAGCCCTTGTGATCCAATTATTTCTCTAAACCCCAGCACTGAACTCTGCTGTATTGGGAATTAAGCTTTCAATACATGAGTCTTTTTTTTTGGGGGGGTGCCTTATATTTAAATCATACCAGCCAGGAATTGTTAGGTCCCATAGAGAGGAATCAGATAAGATCCTTGTGCTTAAGTTTGTAGGGAATATAAGTAGTGATGATAAAGTAAAAGTATGCTACAAGGGCCATGGTAGCATAAGGATGGGCTGTTGATCCATTAAACAGCAGAAATTGGAATTTACCCATGGTCATATAGATAGAGAAGAACAGAACCAGGATTGGAACCCAGAATTTGCAATCTAGAAAACTGGAAAAAGACAGAAATTACTTCACAAGGAAGTTTATGTGTAATTTGGGTAAACTGAAACTTTTTTTTTTTTTGCTTGTTTTCCTAAGATCAATTCTTAAGTATAGATAGAGTCATTTATGACTTGCTTATGCTATGAAATTTTGACCCAGCACAATACATGTCATGTTGGCTATTTGTGTTCTTTATCTCTTAGAATATGAAAGTATTTTTCTCTGGTTTCAATTTTTGTCTCTCTTCCCCAGCTTCCATCCGTGGGGAATCACTCCATGTTATGGTTAAATCACTCTTGAGCCATCTATTCTAAAGACAGTATTTCTCTAATCACTTCAGGGGAAACATTATATATATATATATATATATATATATATATATATAGATAGATAGATACCCAAAGGAAAATGTTTCTCTGGCCTGGCTAGTTGGGAAGTGGGAGAAACAAAGACATCTGGAAATTGAGGTTCTGCTTACTTGGTCTGGATGGACAGCAATCAACTCTGAGCCACTTGATTAAAGGGAAATTTCCTCCTTCCTTCTTAGAACATACAGCACTTGTTGGAAGAAGACCATGTTGCACAATCATTTGGTTTCTGGAAAGTAGGTTTAAATGTTATTTCAGTTACACAACCATTTATGGGATGCCTTTCCTAAACCAGTCCCTATGCTACTTGTTGGAGATATTGCCCTTGAATTAGCTTACAGGGAAAGGCAACACAATGTACTAAAGCACAAATCAGTCTATAGGAAATGTTAGAAAGGAGACATAAACAAGGTCCTGTGGAGTGGTGGAGGAATTATATCTAATAAAGATGTGGTGAAGTGGAGGGACAGAAATAAAAAAGGGACATTAAAGATTATATAGGCAGAGAGACCTAATACTTATTAGGCAATAAGCTGGATTTTGTAGAGGAACAAGACAGGCATTTATTCACTGATAATCTATTTTGCACCCAGTCATTGAATGAAGTACTTTATGTATTGTATCTACTCTTTCCAAAAAACCTATTTGGAGGAAACTGAGGCACAAAGAGGTAATATGACTTGTTAAACAATTTGAAAGTGTTATAAAAAAAGGAAAGAAAATGGTGGAATTTGGATGTAAATCCATAATTTTCTGAGTTCTGAGAACATTCCCTGTTCCTTTTTGTGCTTTGAGAATTATTTTCACAACACTGTGAGGTGGACTATGTAAAATAGAAGACTTTTAAAAGCAAGGAATTGGGAGAAGGGCTGGGGTAAAGATAGTCAAGGTACAGGAAGAATGGGAAGGGTACAGCACAGAGTAGGATACAAAGGTGAGAGCCCTGTTTGGGGAATCTCAGGCAGGGTGGTGTGATTGTGGGAAGGCATTACCACAGGCCTATACCACTGCCTTTTTGATTCAACACACTATACATTAATTCAATATTTCTGGGTTCAAAAAGTCCCAGTCCTTGCTCTCAGGATGCCTCTAATGTAGTTGCAATCTGGTGAGATAACTGTTCTTACCACTGTTTGCCTCGTATACATCAATGCAGGATATGTGTGCAAGTGTGAGAGTGTGTGTGTGTGTGTGCATGTGCATGCGTGCATTCATGTGCATATACTCATACAGTATTATTTGGATATTTCCTTTCTGCAATCACTTCTCAACATATATGCTCCCTGAGCTCTCCACAAATGTGTACCTCTTTATTACCTCTGCCTTTAGCAAGACTTGGATTTGAACTGCTGGCCTTGAGGTGATGTTAAAACAGCAACTCAAGTGTCCTTTCAACCCAAGAGAGACCTAATCTGATCTTATACTAACTTACTTAGAAAATAATGATCAACTCTGGGGTTGTGATGGAAAGATCTTAATTGAGACTGACAAGAAAATGGACACTTTCTACTATTTGTCTGCAAACTTCATAAGAGCTCAACACTTCTTAGGAGTAAATATGGCTCCAAGTGCTTCATTCAGCTGGCCGGAGCAGAGTTTTAAAAAAATGCATTTCATCTCTGGCATATCACAGCAGAACGTCATAAACAGCTGGAAACTCTCTGAGGTGAAGACAAGTTGGATATTATGTTTGGATTTATAGCCCCTTCCCCCATAATAGCTGATTTCCATTTCTGACAGGGTTATTATTTCCATCTTTATGAAATAGCTTGGATCTCACCTTGGATACTTACTGATTATCATCAGCTCCTCACCTGAGGCATCGTAACACTTGGGTGAACCTAAGAAAAATGCTTTTTTTTTTCTTTTTCCAAAATGAACTGGGGGAAAACTCAGTGTGAGAGACTGTCTTTATTTCTGTTCTCATTTGCAAGTCTCTTTCACTTTCTAACGATCAAGTCATTAATCAGTATCAAATCACCATCCAGAGCATGATGTTTTTGCCACTTGGGTTCCAACATGGATTAAATGGCAATCACTTGGGTTATTAAGTCTGATGCTCTCTCAAGAGGTACTGTGGAAATCGCAGACCCAGACAGGCCAAAGACATCATCTAAGCAGTCAGCTAAAGTTTTTGTCCAAGAGTGCACATCACAGCCCTCTGACGTTTGCTAGAGCTCTTCTTGTTTTTTGACAAGTACTCCTAGCTAAGGACTAAGAGTCTAAAATGTCTCAATTTTCTTTTCAAGGTTACCATTCTTTGGTGGATTCACTAATGGTCAACTTATAACACCCAGCTGAACTGAATCAGCATAGTGCTGGGTGTGGATGGGCCACCTGAGGATTGCTGCCAACAGCACAAAAAGACAACTGGAAAGTGTCTTAGTTACTTTTTACTGGTTGCTGAGACAAATACCCAACATGCAAAATGAAGGAAGGAAAGGTTTATTTAGCTCACAGTTACTGGAGG
>NDGN011299405.1:0-21901 GCA_002564285.1 Tympanoctomys barrerae
GAGGGAGAGGGAGGCGGAGGGGGAGGGAGAGGAGGAGGAAAGATGTGTACGTGGGACATGCAGCTGTCAGGTGTGCAGGCTGCCTTACATGTGATCATTGAAATAAAGATTTTTTGAGGTGTGCTATTGGTATTTTCATTGTAGTACACACACTGGAATCTATTTCTGTTATTTTTTTAGACTTTGCATACCAAAAACTAGTTAATGCTGAAGATTTGGATGCTTTTTTAATAAACACTCAATAAATATTGAAAAGGCAATACTTTCTTTTTGTAATAATCTTCCTGCTAAGCACTCATTGTTTAATATAATAAAATTCATAGAGCTAATACTTCATCCATAGGTGTGTTTCTGAGAGTAGCCAGGAGTATGACACCGCCACAGCTGCTCTGAGAAACGAGGGTGGGCACAGTGTGCTAGCCCTGAGGCCTCAAGCAAGGGCAAGCAGAGGCAGCCCCTGGGAGTGAATCGTGCAGCGCTGTCTTAGCAAAGGGGCCTGAGTACGGGCCCCTTCTCCTGCAGATAGGTGAGGGAGACCGCTGGCAGGAGCACGTGCCTTCTCAGCTTCTCCCGGGTTAGCAGCCAGCCTGCCTCGGGTTCTGCCAACCCTGCTGGCGCCTGCCCCAGAGGCGTGGCACGGCGAGCCCAGGGTACCCCGAGCTCCCGCGCGCCACAGGACAGCTTCGTAGTGGCCACGCATGCGCACTGTGAGCAGTCTGGGTTGCTTTTCTCTCATTGCTGGGACAAGAGACCCAACACCCAAAACGAAAGAAGGAAAGGTTTACTCAGCTCCCAGTTATGGAGGGTTCAGCCCATTCTTGGCTGCCTGCAAGGCAGAGGCACGTGGCAGAGGGCAGCCATTCATAGCAGTGGAAAATGGCAAAGAGCGAGGGAGGAGCCGCCGTGGTGCGCACGTGGCCAGCCTCTCTGTGCTCCCCACAGTGTGAAGCGGGTTCCCCACCCCAGGGCGGGGGAAGCACTCACACCGGAGTCCCAACACTGGATCGTGAATGAATAACAAATTCTAGAAGCTACACCAGTGACTACATGAGGCTTTGGGGGGACAACTAGACACAAACCATGACACGCACCCAGCTCTTTACAGAGATACCTGTAAATAGATGTCACCAGATACAAAGAAAAATAACAAAAAATTCTGTTTAAAAAGTATTCAAAACTGCGACCAACGTCCTCAGAGAATTCCACTCCGCTGTGACTCAGGCACGTCTAAGCAGCGACGAGGGCGATTCCGACTCTTGCTCTCCCAGACCCGCGTGCCCGGCCGGGGCGCTGCTGGAAGGACGCGTGGGCGCTGCCGCCGCCGCCGCAGTCCTGCCTCCGTCCTCACTTTCTCTCAGGCTCAGAGAATAACTTTTAATAATCCACGAAGAAAAGGCAGCTGGTTTTTCTTTTCTACCCATTAAAATAAAAACGAGACGTGTAGAGGGAAGAACAAGGAGGAACTGCAATGATCTTACTATCTTTGTTTGGTTACTGAGTTATTCTTGGTCCTCATTTTAGAAGATGCACAAAGCACATGTCTGACTCTAGGCATTTGTTCTCTGCTTACAGAGAAGGAAGGAGGCAGAATATTTCCACCCCTCCCACTTACCTGTCGCGTGGCACGTGAGGGGCCCCGGCCTGCAGCCCAGCTTCTGCAGCCCCAGCTCTGCTGAGCTTCCTCCCACAACCCAGTGGCCTCTGCCTTGGATCTGAGGTGCACACGCTGTCTCTTAGGGTGCGCCTTGCCAAATGTTGTCTGGGAGGCCATGAGCTCCAGGGTCCCCTCACGTCAGCTGGGCCTGGGCGACCCGCAGGAATGTGAGGCTCCCTGAGCCACGGTGGCTGGGGCCTGTCCCTGCCCTGCCTCAGCATTGCCCTGCCTCCCTCCACGAAGCATCTCTCTGCAGCCAGGGGCAGATGTGCCACTTCCTCCAGGCCCTGGACCAGGCTCCCACTAACTCTGGTGACCAGTGCCCTCCCCAGATCCATCCTGCAGGAGGCAAGGAGGACTTTGTAAAGCAAGGTCTGGCATTATAAAGCCAAGGTCTCCCACATAAGAAATGCTTTCTGCTCCTGTTCTTTTGTTGTATTGACTAATAATCAAAACCAGTGCAGGAACGTGGTTAGATCCTGACACAAAAAAGTTATAAAAATTGTTCTCTCTCTCTCTCTCTCTCTCTCTCTCTCTCAACAACTTTGCTCTCTCCCTCCACACATGAGAATGTGCTTACACAAAATACTACTGTTTCTTGCTCCATTTCCTCCAGATCCGGCCCTTGGATACGTTCTGTAAGTCCTAGTGGAATTCTCGGTTTCTGGACCGGCAGCACCGTTCAGAGTACATTTACTTTCTACTCTTGACCTGCGATCAGCCATTGCTCCAGGCTGCTGCACGGAGGAGGGAGCTTTAGAGGCAAGTGTCTGGGCTAGATGCATCCGGTGCTGTCAGGGTGCAGTTTCAGGCCTTTTAGCAGGTGGTTCTGGGACCGCACACACATATGCACACACGCACACACACACACACACACACACACACACCTCTTTTGAATTCTGAGATCTTTATACATAACAGCTCAGAAGCAGCAGTCGAAGAGAGAGCCCTTGAGCCTGTAAGTGGTCTGGAGCTCGGGAGCACCGTGACTTAGCGGCAGCCCTGGGTGCGGGAGCCAACGTGGCCACGGCCCTGCCGCTGCGAGCCTCTGTTACGGGATGGGAGAGCCGTATACTGATATAAATACAATGCCAGGCAATTGTGCATGCATAAAAAGGTTCAACACGACAAAGGGATATAAACTGTACGTTCTACTAAAAGGAAATAATCATCTGTGTTATAGATAAGATGATCAGAGATGTTAAAATTCAGGAAAATACAAATACAGGATGAGAAGGTCGGAAAATAGCCCTGCAAGAGACCACCAGGAAGAGAAACCCCAAGGAGAGGCGGGGAGTGGCAGGCTGGGCAGGCCTGCTGCGGGGAGGTCCCTGTGGTCACACAGGCATAGGGCAGGCGTCTGGGAGGAGAGGGACAGCAGGCCACTGGACGGACCCCCAAGGAATCCTAAGCCACAGCGCAGGCTGGCATTTGTGCCATACAGAGGGCAGTGTGGACAGCTGGGTGTGGCGGCGCACGCCTGTAAGTCCCAGCACTCTGCACGTCCAAGCACAACCTGGGACCTAAGGAGACTCTGTCCATGGCTAAAACTCATTTAGAAAGGGCTGGGGATGCAGCTCATTAGGAAGAGCTTAGGTTAAACTGCTAGTGCCACTGAAAGAAAAGGAAGGGAGGAAAGGAGGAGGAAAGGAAGGAAAGGAGGGAGGGGGAGGGAGGGGGAGGGGGAGAGGGAGGGGGAGGGGGGAGGGAGGGGGAGGAAAGGGGAGGGAGGGGGAGGAGAGGAAAAGCAAAGCAAAGCAGTCCTGAGCAAAGGGGCTTGACCTGGTCCCCTGGTGGCCCAGATTTCACTCAGGGAAGGAACTGGCCACAGAACTAGTGTGGTGACACAGGCACAGGAGCTGTGCCCTGCGTGCACAGGGTAGCCAGCCGTGACTTCTGGGACATGACAAGATCCAGTAACTACACAGAAGATGAACTCTTGGGTGTGCAGATGGCCTGGGTAAAGACACGAAAGAAAAATTTAAGAACAAGTCCTAGCTTTCAGGACCACTGCTAAGAAGGGCAAGCCCAGGGAAGGCTGATTGGTGGGGTCACGAAGAGCCCTGGATTGAAGGGAGCTGAGTCGGTCTCCCCTGCAGGAGACGCAGCAAGGGCAACCGCGAGTGAGTAAGCCTGGAGCTGAAGGCAGAAGAGGGGATGGAGCTGACCAGGTGCGCTTGGGCAGGGATGCGTCTGGAGATGTCAAGCTGCACAGTGAGGGCAGCACAGGACCAAGCACTGTGTCCTCCAGGTCCTGGACCCAGCAGGAGTCCGAGGGTGGCCCTGATACCAATGTCATGCCTGGACACGCTGTCACTGTGTCCTCCACGACTCACATGTGGACACTGGGACCCCAAGGTGAGGCTCTGCTTAGCAATGAAGCACAAGAGGCAGGGCCTCGTGGAAAGGAAGTTGTGCCATCCAGGTCGGGCTCCATCTGCTCTGAGGAAGAGATGGATGCTGCACCCTGCTCCCGAGGGTCCAGGCGCCCGAGAGGGGTTACCACTCTCAAGAGCAGGGTGTCATGAGAAGCCACTCTGCATGCTAGCACTGCACTCACAGAGCTCTGAAACTGGAACTTAGAGCAAACTGCTTTCTGTAGAAAGAATCTGGAGTCGGGGGTCACATCCCGGCAACACACCAGTGCACCAAACCGCCACCACGGGAGGGAGAGTTTCCGCGGTGGGGAGCCCTGTCAGGTGGCTCACGTGTGGGAGAAGCAGAGGTTTACGAGAACCTGGCTGGTGACCGTTGGGTGGGGTGGGATCTAAGCTACTGGTGCCTAGGATGGAGGAAAGGCTGGTGGCCCAGTGGGGACAAAGGGGCACAGAGGCAAACGCGAAGAGACCATGAAGGAGGTAAAACAGAGACACCCACAGGCTTCTTCTGTGAAGGGAAGTGGAGCTTGGAAGGATCAGTGGGGAAGGGGACACTTGCGCTTCCCTGGGAATGGGGATGCCTCTGCCGTCACCAGGCCCCAGGGATTCCATGGGAGAAGCGGCCTGGGGCCAACAGCCGGCTCAGACACAGACACCGACGGGCATGGTGAAGCTTTGTTGTGGGTGAAAATCAAGACATGGAACAATAAAATTAATGTCCAAGCCACATTTGAATACAACTGTAGAAACTTTGGCTCCCAAATGCCAGCATCATAGGTCACGCACTCTGGGAGCTTTTTCCCAGGAGGAAGCCTGGGTACCGGGCAGTCTGGCTCAGAACTGGACAAGTTGCCCCAGCAGGGCGTCCTCAGAGCCTCCTGAGCAGCAGCGGGGAGCAGGACCTGGAAGGGGCTGCGCAGGTGCCTGGAGCGACAGCCACTTCCTTTCAAAGGCTGCTTCCTGGATCTGGGACTTTCTTATCTACAGTTCCCCTGGGGCCAGGTCTGTATATTGTGTTTGCATAGATACTGAAAAGTAGAAGCCAACCATTGCATTTTATTGCAATAAAATGCTTGATAACATAACTTCTGCCTCTCCCCTGTCCCGCTTGCTGTCTCCCCTCCTTCACCTGCTCCCATCTTCCCTCCTTGCTCCGCTCCTCTCTGTCTCTGTCTGTCCCTAGTTCTATCCACCTCCTCCCCTTCTGCTCATTGCTTTGATTTTTGAGTGGAGATGGTCAGACCTGCAAGGCCAGGTCACGTGGAGATGTCACTCCCAGAAGCCTCCTCCAGAACCGTCCGAGCCTCCCCACGCTGACCAGCCCTTCTGTCTGGTTGCTTTTCCCACACCCCTCTCTGCCGGGCACAGGCCGCAACTTCCTCCTACATCTGTTCCTGGCCATGTCTTCGCCTTTGGTGTCTGCTTCTGCGCCAAAATCATGGCGATTTATCACCATAGCTCTGTAAAGTGACATGAAATGTGGGTGCGGCGCCTCCCGCTTTGCCCGAGTTGCTCGGCTTGCTTTTGCTATTCTGGATCTCTTCTAGTTTAATAGGAGTTTGGGACTCTTTTCTAGTGCTGTGAAGAATGTTTTTGGTATTTTGCTTGGGGTTGCATTAAATCTATGTATTACTTTTTGGTCTTGTGGTTATTTTGATGATACTGGTTCTACCTATCCTGGAACAGTTTTATTTCCATTTCCCAATATCCAATTCAGTCTCTTTTTAAAAACTACAATAGTTTTTTGTTTTTTGTTTTGTTTTTTTTTTTTTTTTGGTGGAAACGGGGATTGAACTCAGACCCTTGCACTTGCCAGGGAAGCGCATATTCCACTGAGCCATCTCCCCAGCCCTACAATAGCTTTTATTATAGAGTTCTTTCACTTTTTTATTGGCTTAATTCCTTAGTATTTAATTTTTTTTTGAGGTTATCAGGAGGGAAATTGTTTTCCTGGTCTCATTCTAGGTGGGTTTGAGGTTCCTATGCAGGAATATTACTAATTTTTGTGTATTGATTTTCTATCCCACTTGACTGAATTTGGTTTTCAGTTCTAGAAGTTCTGGGTGGAAAATTTTGGGTCCCTGTCTAAAGCATGATTTCTTCCTTCCCTGTATGAACCGCCTTATTTTTTTTTCTTGCCCAGTTGCTCTGACTAGGATTTCAAGTGTGTGCTGAACAGGAGTGCCGAGGCCGATAGCCCTGGCCTTGGTCCTGATTTTGGAAGAAATGCCCTTTAGCTTTTTCCTGCTTAGTATGATGCTGGCATTGGATTTGCCATAAGTTGCTTGTGCCAGTTTGAGATAAGGTCTTTCTGTACCTACTTTCATCAAGTGTTATCATGAATAGATGTTGAATTTTGTCAAAAGCCTTGTCCATGCTGAATGAGATGACCACATGATGGTGCTGTGGGCTCTGTGTGTGTGGTGTTTTACATTTATTGATTTACATGTATTGCGCTATCTTGACACCCATATTGGGAAGCCAATTTGGTCACAATACATGGTCTTTGTAGTGACATTTGTCCTCTGTTTGCCAGTGTCTTGTTAAGGACTTTTGCTCCTATGTTCATTAAGGAGATTGGCCTGTAGTTTTGTTTTTTTTTTTCTTTTCCTTCTTTCCTTTTTCTCTGAAATATTTTCCTGTCCTCCTGCAATGAGCGCAGCAGGGCTCCCTCCCTTTCATTTTCACAGGAGATTTTGTGTAGTGTGCACCTTAGGCCTCCCTGCAGTTCTTGGACAATTCTTCAGCAAAACTTCCACATCCTTGGTTTTTCTTAGCTAGTAGGATTTCTATTACTACCAGCAAAGGAAGCAAAAATGTACACTGGGAAAAAGACATCCTCTCCAACAAACTGTGCTGATGAAACTGGTTATGCACACACACGAAGTGGAGTCCTATCTTTCACATTCTACCCAAATCAAATCCAAATGGATC
Source organism: Tympanoctomys barrerae (assembly GCA_002564285.1). NCBI lineage: Eukaryota > Metazoa > Chordata > Mammalia > Rodentia > Octodontidae > Tympanoctomys > Tympanoctomys barrerae. The sequence continues at coordinate 6,967 of NDGN011299405.1, forward strand.
AAACATCTAGATAGCAAAATAGAAACAATGGATCTGCAGGAAGAAGAATAGGAACACTCCTGAAGACATAGGTAGAAGCAGAGCTTTATTAGCAGAACCCAAGTACACAAAAAATAATGCAATCAGTATAAACTGAGATTTTATCATATTAAAAATCTGCATGTCAAAGGAAACAAACAACAGAGTGAGTGGACAACCTACATACTGAGAGAAAAATAGCCAGCTTCTCCACAGAGGACTAAACTCTAGACTAAATAAAGAACTAACAATGCTAAATCCCACTAAAAAATCATGGTTTAGATCTAATGTCTCCAGGTACAGAAGGTGATTGGATATGGATGTGCCGCGGCGGACCTGCTGCTGGGAGGGGAAGCTTGCTTGGAGACATGGTGCTGAGGGTGACACGAGGGGCCATCTTGTCCTCAGTGCACGCTCTCTCCCTCCTCTCTGGCTTCCAGGGATGACCACCCGTCTTCTCTCAGGCCCTTCCAACTGCCGTCACTGCCTCATGGCCTGCTGACCAAGAGTGTAGAGAGCAACGAACTTCTTCTGCTCCGAGTTCTGCGCTTTGGTACTGAGTCGCGGCAGTGGGAAGGTGACCGCCCTGGATTTCAGTTCTAAGAATCGGATCAGTGCCGTGAACGTGCTGAGCAGGGGCTCAGGAGCCTCGGGAGCCCCTTGTGGGTGGCTTGATCAAGGCTTGTGATGTCAGAGAAGCCACAGAATACTACAAGCTGCATGATGGGAGATCCAGGCTGGAGCTCAGCAGACTAGAATGCTGATAGACAGCAAGCCAGAGGCCAGGCTCGCAAGGGGTCTGGCGGGAATGAGGGTGCCACCGGCAGCTGCACTTGTGACCGTGTGTTTTGTGCTTTGACAGAAAATGTGCCTACCTTTGGCCTATGTCCTGAGTTTGTGGGAGACTGAGATTGAGGGCAGCTCCCCAGCATGCCGTGTGGGCCCAGCCCCTGGGCCCCCTGAAAGGGCAACTGAGACTGGGCATGATGGCACACGCCTATAATCCCAGTGCTTGGGAGGCTGAGACAGGAGGATCACCATGAGTCCAAACTGTGGAATAAGACCCTGTAGTCCCTGTACTAAAATATATTTTTAAAAAAGATCAAGGGCAGTGACTAATTATTCTGTTGGAGGAAACTGCAAGCAAGCCCCATCCATGTTCAGGCTGTGGAGTGCACACTGCGGGCAGTTTTGGGCAAGACCTGTAGTGACAAACATGAAAAAAGAGTAGACCTGGATGATTTATGAGACGTTCTGTTTTGTCAGAAAGGAAGCACCCACCAAGTTCAAGCAAAGGAGAGCCTGGCTGCTGACAAAAAAAGAAGGAAAGAAAGAAAGAAAAAGAAAAAGAAAGAAGAAAAAAGCCAGGTGCTTTGCATCACCACAGTAGGAAAGATGGCTTGAAGGCACCTCCGTGACCGGCCGGCAGGACCACACCCTTCGCAGGTTCACTGTGCAAAGCCCTAAACATTCCCCGAGAAGCCAGCCCTGTGGGCCCCTGCTTCAGACCCACTACTGAGGGGAGTCTCCCGAGGACTGATCTCCTGCGCTCGGCTCTCAAGGCGCTCTCGGAGCGCCCACAGCCCACAGGCGCCAGCCCCACAGCCCACAGGCGCCAGCCCACTGCTCCAGCTGATGGAAAACCTTGGCGCCAGCTGCGTGGCCTGTTCTCAGAATCCAAGTACCACAGGGCCATGGAGGCTCCCAGGGGCGCAGCGGGAGTGCAGGGGATCCCAGGAAACTGAAAACGCCGGAAGCACAGACGCCTGCTGAAGAAAGCTGCAGCAGCGTGCAGAGCCGTCCCGAGGAAAGGACCGCGAGTGGCACCTCTGACAGGGCTGTTCGCAGTCTTAGCAGATCAAACAACGCTGGCACATCCAAAGCCCCCTCGGACACTCCAGGCAGACTCTTGGCCGTGAGCCTCGCAAGCCTCCGGTGCGCGCATGTTGCTCGACTAGTCTCGAGTGCGGCACACACAGCTGCAGGACTCCCTGCTGGGCTTCGAGTCCGCTTTGGCCTTCTTCCCTTTTACCTCATTTCTCTGTTTTAGAATGAGAATGTTTACCCCTCGCCACAGTTTGTCAGCCTGGCTTAAGTCCTTTTTATTTTTACAGAGCTCACAGTTAAGAGTTTGCCTGAAGTATCCGAGGAGACTTTGAACTTGGACCTTGTGGCAGTATTGGCTCTTCTAGGACTGGTGATCCTTGGAGGTAGACTAAATGCACTTTGCATGACGGGCATGAATCTTTTGGAGACGAAGGTGGGATGGCGTGACGTAGCTCTAAAACATCCCTAAAATCCTCATGTGTGTTTGCAGGCAATTGGATCACGGGGATGGTACGGCTGACCTTCCTTCCTTGGGCAGACTGGTCGGAGGTGGGCCTGGGCTGTGTCCTGGGCGGGTGTGCTTGTCCCTGCCCTCCTCGGTCTCGGCTTCCCGGATGCCGAGGGGCCGAGCAGCTGGCCTCGCCAAGGCCCAGCCAGCACTGCTTCTGCCTTGCGGCAGCCGGCCACAGACTAAAAGCAGGTGGCAAACGAACTTCTCCTGAGGTTGTGTTTGTCTTAGCGGTGGGAAGGTGCCGAAGACAAAGACCCAGTCAACAAACAGGCCATGAACTGACACCTCTCAAATGACATGCAAATGGCCAGTAGATGCACGTAAACTGTTGGGCATCTTTCACCATTAGAGAAGCGCTGATTACAATACTCAGAGTCTGTCTTACTCTAGAAAGGATGGTTGTCATGCAGAGCTCAGAAAAGAAACTTTTATTGGCGGGAATGCAGACCTCCATTGCCACTGTGGAAAACCAGAGAGAGGTTCTTCATAAAGAGACAAATAGAAATTCCATTTCACCAAGCTGTACCTCTTCTACCTTAGTGGAAACGTGGAAATCATCACTTACAGTAATTCTTGCATCCTAATTCATGGTAGCTAAATCACGGAAGTGGTCGAAATGTCCTTCAATAGACAGTAGACAAAGAAATGAGGGCACATATACGCAACGAGGATGTTCCTGCTCGGAAGAAGGATAAAGCTGAGCCAGGGCAAAAGCGAGGTGGAGCCACAACACTAAGTGAGATAAATTAGACCCAGAAGGGTCCACGCTGCATTGTTTCCCTTATAGCAGAAACCAAAGTATGAATAATCTAAAGAGAGAAATAAAAGAGGTACGACAGGAAACAGAAGCAGATCTTGTGAGAAGGGCGGGTAATCTTGGGATGAAGAGAGACGGGAAGGACAGAAAGGGAAGCAAACGGAGAAACAGCACAAAGTGCTTGGCGTAGTGCGTGTCTTGTGTTTATGAAACATTTGTTGTTATTTTTATCATTCCTCAAGTTTTATTATCTAAGTCGTGTTTTTTTCTTGGCGCCAGGGATTGAACTCAGGACCCAGTGCCTGCCAGGCAGGTGCTTACGCCCTGAGCTATCTCCCTGGCCCTGTAATCTCCCTGGTCCTATCTAAGTAATTGGTGCAAAAGCCAAATGTTCAGAGAGAAGATTCCAGTATGAAGCTTAGACTGCTAAAGAGTAATATCTTTAACCAAAATACAGCTCAAACCAGATAGCGGAAGAAAAAGAAATGAGAAACCCGAACAGCGCGTGAGGGGTGCGAGGAGCTGTTGCCTGGGTCAGCGGTCAGCCACACAGAGGGCCCTTTGTCACTGCCACCTGGGGAGGAGTGTGGGCAGGGGCGGGGGGGGGACAGAGCCTCAGGCACGGCAAGGCAGGGGCGGGCAGAGGACGGCGCGATTGTTCAGAGGTGGGGGTGAGCTCCCCAGCCCTCTGCCCCGCGCTGTGACCCCTGTGCAGCCCACACTGGATGAGCCCAATACAGAGCCAGCCCCCGGGTGGGGGGTCAGACGCTGCAGGAGGGAAGTGAAGGCGGCTCTGGGGACCGAGGCTGGCTGGCAGCAAGTCTCCCACAGGGACCAGGGCTGTGGCCCGGGGCTCCGCTATGAGTTAGGCACCTTCTGTGAAAGCAGGGGCTTAACACACCCCGCGCGGCCTCGGCTCCTTGTCGTATCAGCCATCATCACCGTCTCTTACTCTGAACTACAGACTTCACTGTGAATTATTCCAGGCACTGCCTGGAGATTCCCACCCACAGTGACGACCCGAGCCTACAGCTGCGGTTGCCATTGTATTTACATATTTATTATAATTACTAGGCAATAAGGGTGTCTTAATTAGATGATGATGTTGTAGCTAACAGCCCTTACTGCTTAAGCCAGGAGGAAGATCAGCAGCACAGTACCATGTGCAACTTGTCTCAATTAGCTCTCCGAAACACCGTAGGCCCTGTATGGTATTTGCAATTGAGGCAATAATTGAGGGATAAATCTATGAATTAAACTTACATGTTTATATACCTATATGCATTTTTTTAAGATTTAAATTCTCAGTGACTGCACAGGACCAATTGGGAAAAATATTTTGTCTTTCTCTCAAGAGAACTGTATCTTCTCCATACAGATGGCAGAGGCAGGGGATGGAGAAGAAGCTGAAGGCCCAAACTGTTTAGCTTTCGCTAAGATACAGCTTGTGTTCAAGAACTGCAATTGAAATGCTTCATGTTCTTGTTTCTCTTTATTTCTCACATTATATACCAATTTTGATTTTCTTAATTTATGTTCTTGTACATAACGTGAAGTTTTGAGTGTTTTGGCAGCCAGGTGATACACCACATAATTCTTTAATATTTGGAAGTCCCCTATCAGACACACTTCATAAGCTGCGTGGGTTATTCATTGATAGCTGTCAGTCCCAACACTGCAGAGCTCATTTCTCCACGGAAGCTTGGCTTGCTTAGCAAATTATAGCAGAGTTGGCGCATTCGGTGTCTATTGCCTTATGGAATTGAAATCAACTACAAACTCAATTTTACGGCTGTATAATAATAACAATAACAACAAATGGAAACAAATGAAAATAAGCAAAGCCTGCAAGGTAACCCTGGGGCAGCCGGGTCTGATGCGGCCTGGAGGGCCAGGCCGGCAGGTCTGCCTGGGGCAGATGAAGAGGTCTCCCCGCACCTGCGCGCCCAGCACAGCCAGGTGAGCTCCATCTGTCGTGGCCCCCTCGCACTGGCACTGAGAAATACGAAAGCTGTCCATCACATCAATAATCCAAACGAATGTTGGTACGTCCAGAGCAATTTCGGCAGAGAGTTATGCGAAGCTGCAAAGCTTTTATGATGGGGCCAGATGTTCCATGACAAATTGCTCCCAACAGCAGGGCCAGGGACATCTCGAGTTAGTGCTGTGAAATTAACTTTCTTTATTGACGGGGACGTGGAGGTGCCGAGCGTGCGTCTCCAGGGCGCATCTGTCTACCTCGCCGCACAGAGCAGGCCCACGATCCTCTCCTTCCTGTTTGCTTTCACCCGAGTGGATGAAATGCTGGACACTGAAATATTAGAACCTGCCACGTGAGTTCTCCAAAGGCAATGCTTTTTAAAACGGCTGCAAACAGAGGCTCCAGGAAAGTGAGAAGCAACCTCCTGTTCAACTGCCCAATAAAACACACCCAGCATCTCTCAGAGCCGTCATGCACTGAAGGCGTGGTACAACCCAATTCTCTCGCGGCGCAGAGAGCTGAAGCCTGGGAGGGCATCGACCGCACTTCCAGCATTAGGCATCACGATCCTGATTTGAAGACTTTCTACCAGAGCTGCTTAAATGAGAGGGAGGATTGAGGATTAAAGGTTTACATCAGAAGGTGGATTAACCAAAGATATAAAATATGCATTAGACTGTACTCCACTTATTTTGCTCCAAAAAGAGTTTATTATTTTAGGCTTCCCGTGTCAGGGTAGAATTTCCGGACTTTCAGGGTGGTGGATTAATAGCTTTGATGCAGAAAATACAGTATGGAAAGAAAACAGCAGGCTTCTCTTTCCTGATAAAGTTATTAGACATAAAAGCACACCAGTTTCCCTCTTTAAAATGTACTTTTAAAATATCTGTTTTCCACAACACTGGTGCTAACGAGGAGGTGGGGCAGGAAGCACTGAGCTCATTTGCCGCAGGAATCAGAGCTTGGGAAGCAGCCAGCGTCTTGTCCAGGTCCGATCTGGCCTGCGCGCACGCTCTCCTGACGCCCACGGTGCGCATGCGCCGCCCCCTGCAGCCTCTCACCTGGCTCAGAACACCGAAAGGGAAGGCAGAGCTCTGTGAGCTCACGCCAGCCCGTGGATTTTGGACTTAAGACCCACCAGGTGAGTGCGGCCGATTCACGACAGTCTGTCTGACTGGAGCCCCGGTGCCGGCCGCAGCTATCAGTTAGGTCTTGAGCTTCCATAGATGCGGCCATGGGGAACTGAATACATTTGTTGTAAGAATGACTGGCGAGAATACGTGAGTGCAGGAACACCAGGAGAAAGCATTAATCTGGCTAACGTTACAGGTTCTGGTGACGCTACGTGCTTCGTGGTCTTGGTGCTAGCTAGCTTCTACTTCCTGACTGGTTCACAGACCTGATTCAACATTTTATGTTCTTTTTTCTTTGTTGTGGACTGTTCAGCTCTAATTTCTGAGACAATAGAAATAACAGAAAAGCAATTCTCTTACAATGATCAGGAAGATGAAGTGCAAATTAATCTGTGACAGCTAGTGCTGTTGAGCCTAACTCGTGTAATCTCCCCTCAAACTCCATGATGCAGCCTCCATAGTTCTCCTCATTTTACAAGAGAGAAAAACCAGAGCAACAAAAGACACTACAACCGGCCAGAGCTCACGCAGGTAGCACAGAGTGGAACCAAGATTCAGGGGAAGGAGGTTGGCCCAGCCTAAGGCCTTAAATACAGCTGTGCACACCGCTGGGGTTCTCTGCACCCTACCGCAGAAAACTGTCAGAAGATTCACATGGCGCCTCTCTTTCACAGCAGCCTGTGGGGTAACATGTGCTGCACGCTGTGGGGAAGGTTAAGATCAACCCATCTAATGGACTGCTAAATATCAACCCTGGAGAAAAAGAAAGTGGTGGAATGTTGGTCAACAGACGTGCCCACACTCAAGTAGCTCTAGGCCGTGCAGTGTTTGTTGTGGTTGGTACATTGTATCAACTTGAGAAGTTAAAAGCTTAACTCAAAAGGCTCAACAATTCCACACCCTAGAGCAGGAGGCCCTCCCCGGGTGCAGAGGCCCCTCCCTAGGGTGACTCAACACATAAAGGATAGAAAAGAACATTTTGAAAAGCCAGAGCATTCCCTTTCCTCAAAGGAGCTCCTGTCTTCACAGTCAGCTTAAAAGTCGTCTCCTGGCTTTGAGCACAGGAGAGCAATTTGGCCTCTTCCTTAGATCCTTCCGTCTTCTGGTATAAACTCATCAGCCTTCTGTTACAGACCCATCAGCCTCCTGACACAAACCTTCACAAAACACTACACTGAGCTCCAAACTTAAACTAAAATCACCACAAACTGAGCTAAATAAACCTTTCTTTCCCTAATTATCAGTGTGGAGTATTTTGTCCCAATAGCAAAAGAAAGATAACTGAGACAGCATTATCTAAAACAAAGCTGGTGATTATTTTAGATATCTGAATGCTATGAAAAGTATATGAAGCTGATGAAAGGGCGAGAGTCACCTCACTCAGTACATCCAACAGCTAGGAGGACAGCATTCCCATGAACACTGGACACCGTATTTGAGCAAAGGCTGAGTCATGAATGCTGACGTGCAAAGCATTACCAGAACCCTCCCGGTTAGCAACTGAAGAGGTAAGAAAAGCACAGCACTGTTGTGACACAGTGATGCCACCAGAGTTTGAAGGAGTGCGGCAGAGACTTCCTGACATGCCCACCACCAGGCCCGGGCATCATGGTTTATAGGCTTCAAGGTTAGGAGGAAATGTTTTAATAAAATCTAATCGGTGTGAATGTCACTACAGTGGCTTAGCTTCTGCCATGTACATCTGTTGAGCTTCAGTGGGGAGGATATTGGTGTTGCCACCTTCAGGAAAGTCCAGGCAGGAGAATAACCTGGCTACCCGTGGCCTCACACCACTGTCTGGCTGGCCTCTCAGCTGCGCTCTTCTGCCAAAGGATGGGACTAGTAGACCTTTGGGGGCAGCGACTCCCCACCGCCAGAGCCCGAAGTCTTTACGATGCTGGAACCCAGGAAACTTCTCTGCTGCCGCAAAGTGACCAGGAGAGAATGCAGCCTTGCTGCAGGAGAGCACAGCATGGGCCTGGCCACTGGGTACACCAGGCGCCTGGGGATGACCCGGCTGGGTGTGGCCAGGGGCAGGCCTGGACCATAGAGGGGACCCAGGGGCTCCGTGGCCTGTCCTGGGCGCCTGTGTACATCGGCTGTTGGGAGTCTTTCTAAATCTGGGGAAGCCCAAGGCTGAAAATAAGACTACTCTGATTCATTCTATTTTTTCAAAAAGAATTAATTTCCCATTAACTTTTCTATTCTGATTCTGTTTTCCCTCAAGAATATTATTAAACCTTAGCATGAGCTTGCAGCTGAAACCAGGAGAAAATGCACAGCGGCACGAAGGGGTTGCCACGTGGCCAGCGGCCGAGCTCCGTGCCTGCGAAGGACACAGCTCAACAGAGCCAGACGCGGTTCCTACGGGACAGATCGCGCTCCCTCCTCCGTCCTGCCGCAATCCTGCGAGCCCCAATCCTGCGAGCCTGCACAGCTCTCCGAAATCCTAAAAGAGGCTCCCGCCCCAGAGCCCAGGAGCCGACATCCTCGACCGCTCCAGGAGACGCTGCAGCGCTCGTGCAGGTGCCGCCGCCGGGAGCAGGAGCAGAGCCGGACTCCACACTGCTTGCAAAAGATGTCGCTTTCTAGTTCAAATAATGGATTAGGACAAAACCCCTCTGCGATGCGCCGCACCTGTCTTACTCTCCACAGCCCAGCGAGCGTCTCTCTTTGGTCACAGGGCCTGCGTTCATTGACATTTTTTCCATCAGGTTGAATCCACTGGAGTTCAGAGCTGGTGCAGATGCATAGCTCCTGGCTACCACTGGCCACTCAAAGCGTGGGGGGCACTAGGGCCCCCTTGGCTTCTTTGTGTTTCCACTAACATGTGAGGAAGCAACCAGGAAGCAAAAGAAAGGCCCCTCACATGCCGAAGAGGCGGACCAGGCTAAGGAACCCACGCGTGCCGCACTCTGTCCTGCCCTGCAGTTCCTGAGCTGGAGCCCCAGGGGGCGTCCTCCTGCACATGCGCAGGGTTGGGGACGGTGTCGCACCACATGCTCCGCTCCAGCCATGGATGCTCACCGGGCCGGGCGTGGGCCTCTAGGTGCAGAGCGCATCCAACACACTGAGGCCCAACCACATCTCTCCCACAGGGAACGAACAGAGGCCGATTGGGGACTGGATGCTAAAAAAAGACGTTCATAGACACTTCAGTGTAGAGCAGTTCTCCAGCACGATTTGAGCAAGAAGCCTGTTCCCATCTCTGACCCCAGAGGCCTCAGAGCAGCTGTTGTCACTGGCAACTTGGGGAAGTAAAACGGAAGCTCAGGGATGGCCTTCCTTGCAGAAGGATCCAGAGTCCTGGTTCCAGGTGTCCTGCTGCCGCTCCTGGAGCCCTGGAGAACACACAGCAGCTGACAGAGGAGGATTTCTGCACCCAGGAGTACTTGGTGGTCCACTTGTAGCCTCTTAATCTCATTCAAATTCAGAATTTCATCATTGTGGATGAGAGGCAGTGTCCCTGTACAGCTCCTAGCAACGGGAGGCCCAGGGTTCCATGCCCAGCACTGCAAATAAATAAAAAGCATAAACGACCACACTGGTGCCATCGTTCATATTCTATAGAATTTACAGCCATCGTTTGCTGCTATAGGTTGAAGGAGATAAATGTAATCCCCTTTCCTTCAATTTCTGCCATTCTGAAATTAAACAAAGTCTCCACAAAGTGTCTCTGTGAATTGATTTGATTTTTAGCCAAACTTCTCAGGCACATTCTCCAGGATCTGTATCGTCAACCCTAGTTCTGCTTTGATTTTGTAGCACAAATGGGTTTGTTTGCGAACTGAGGAGAACGCGGATGCGAGTTGAGACCCTCAAAGGCTGACACTCATGAGGGCTGCCGTGAGTCCCGCATGCTCTCCGCACTGCCCACTGGCCGGATGTGATTCCAGAAGTGCAGCGAGCTGATGAGGCAAGCACTGCTGCTCCCCACATTCCATGGATGACAAGGCAAGACCCATGATGGCTGTGACACTCACCCCTGGCCTCCCAGGAAGAGCTGGCAGGAGGTTGGAAGCCAGCTTTTGGGATTGCTGTGGAAACCACCAGGCATGCACGTAGCTCCAGGAGGAGAAATGGCAGATGATACAAGTCATATGCATAAGTGTGCGTGTGTGTGTGTGTGTGTGTGTGTGTGTGTGTGACAGAGCGGGGGACACAGAGAAAGAGACAGAGAGTAGTGAGACTGAGGCTCCAGAATAATCCCCTGTGCCAGGTCTGACCCTTGGCCCAACCTCCACAGACTTGTGTCTGAGCTCTGAGAAAGGCTGCAAAGAGAAACTGAGGCTCCCTGAGTTGTTGGGCCTCCTCACGGACTTCCTCAGGAATCTGAAAATGGAGGCCTATGTGCTGTGTGGTGTTGGAGAGCAGCGTCCCCAGGTCGTGAGGCCCTGGCAGAGTCCAAGGCCAGCAAACGAGGAACCAGGAGGGCAGTGGGCACCTCCCAGGCCCAGGCGTCCTCGGAGCTTCAGCCACAGGCGCTTGCTGGACTCTGCGGGAAGCTCCAGACTTGTCTGGTGAGACTTCCGAGAAGGACACCAGGGGGAGAGAAGCCGCCAAGGTAGCGACTTCCCCAGCGTGTTGCACACGTGTCCTTGTGCACTGTCCCTTCCCTGCCTTTCTGGGGACCCCAGGAAGTCACTGCCTTCCTCACACTGCAATCCAGGCTGGCAGCCTGAAAATACACAAACGAATCTTAGCCATGAGGTTAGGGAGAGATGGTGACGACTCCGGACTCTACATGAACGCAGGAAGCAAGAGAAATGACACAGTCCAAAGGCCTTGGTCAGCATGGAGAAATCACCTTTGTCTCATAAATACTCAGGCTTTATTTTCTGAGTATCACAGAAAATCCATTATTTATTATCGGGAAAGTTGAAGGTACCATAAATTCCTATGAAGGGAATTTATCCATGGGCCCTTTGTTGGATCTACCTGCAGCGGAAACTCCCTTGGTCCCCCCGACAGGACCAGCAGGGCCGCACCGCCTCGGGAGCCAGCCCTCAGGGCTCAGGAGACGTTGGCGGAGAGCAGGGCTTGCGAGCAGGCCCTGGGACGGGAGGGCAAGCTCGGCCTTTTCTGATCCTCATTCCAGCTGGTACCAGAAGAAACCACCTTGGCAAGAAGCAGAGACTGCGCCAAGCAGCCCACTGCCCCACAGCCCTGTCACCTCCCTTCCATTCCCCTCAGGGGGATTGCGCAAGAGCGGTCGCTGCCGGCTGCACACCCCAATACCATTCGCAAGCACCTGGGCCCAGCGGCTATCCCTCTGCCTGTGCTGGCTGTCCTTGGGGAGCAAAGACAGGAGCAGCACCCCAGGCCCTAAGGCCATAGGGCCGCTCATGCGCCAGGTTGGGGTGTCCTGTGTGTACCCAGGCTATTCCCCAACCGGGTCTCACCGCTCAACTGGCAGTCAGAACACACTGGTGGACTCTGTGAAGACACACGCAGAATGGCCGCTCCGGCAGCCTCTTAGCTCTGTCGGCAGGGCACAAGGCCTGCTTGCTCAGAGCGGCTCGGGACTTCTTGTCCTGTCCCAGCTCTTCTGCACAGTGTCCCCTCACCCTGAGAAGTGTCCCAATTTGGAGGATGCCTTGCACGCAGGCCTACTTTCCTGTCCACTAGAGCAGGCCTCAGTGTCAGACACGACTGCTAGTGGTGGCAGGAGGCTCAGCAGCACTGGGGCGAGGGTGTCCCTGGCAGGCACAAGCAGCCCGCAGAGGGCTGGCGGGAGAGGCTGGAAGCGGGCTCAGAAGCCCTGTAAGCCTCACGGTTTCCTCCTGCGAGGGTAGCTGAGAGCCTTGTCAGGCCTGGACCTCATCAGAGGGCTGCTCAACAGACGCAGCGGGTGGACAGGGGCAGCTCCTGGCCTGTGACCAATGCATCTTGTACTTTAACCAACTTTTTAAAGCTGTAAGCATTCCCTGCGTTATTCTAGCATACCTCTTAGTCGTTGTTCTTTAGCTTAATCGAAAGCCCACTTATTCTGATCACATTGTTTTTATCAGTCTTCAAAACTCCCGCATCCGCTTATGATTTTGAGTAGAAGGACTACCAGCCCTGAGTGCGCACCCTGCACTGCGCTTGGAGATTATTTCGGTCCAAGTCCCTGAGCTGGCAGAAGCTGACAGCCTGGGCGCAAGGGGTCGGGCGAGTGCTCCAAGACGAGGCCTCCAGAAGGGCCGGGCACCCGGGCTGGGCTGGCGGCTGTGACATCCGCGTGCAGTAGGTGGCGCACGAAGGTGCTCCAGGGGCTCCGGGGACCTCACGGAGGCGGCTGCTCTGCTCGACGCAGCCCCAGCCCCACATTCCCGTGTCCCTAGCTCGGATCCATGCGCTGTGCACGTGGCGAGCGCCCTGTGACAGGAGCGCGGCTCACACAGAGATCAGCAGACGCGAGCCTCCAGTGCAGCGAGGCGGCTCACCGAAAGGGGGCACGATTCTACTACAGCTGCGCATTGATAAAGCGAGTCTGTAACCTGGAGCAGAGCAGGCCGGCTCGGCGGAGGCGCGCCAGGCTGGGTATTTCTGTCCTCAGTTAAGGGGGAAGGAGCCGCCACGGGAGGACTGGAAGGCACCGGAAGGCTGGGGACACCCCCCAAGGGCCTCAGTCACCAGAGCAGGACAGCGGGCGGCATCCCAGCCATGAGGGGCGCAGCCTAGGTACAGACCCCAGCGAGACACTGCCCCACCCACATGGGCTGAGCAACCCTGACAGTCGGGCGGGCAGAGCCGCGCAGGAAACACAGAAAGGAGCAGGCTGCTGCTGCTAAAATATAAACACAAAGACTGAGTCATGAAGAGAGAAATAATCTGACCAGACCCATGACTAGGAACGAAGCTACATCGATGGCCACAGCCTGCCACCAAATGCCAGGAGTGAGGGCACTTTAGAATTATCCCCAACATTTAAAATGCTTTTAATCTCTTATTTACTTGGTACATGGTCTCACTATGCAGTTCAGACTCGTAGTGATCCTCCTGTCTCAGCCTCCTTGGCACTGGGATTGCAGGCATGTGCCGCCATACCTAGCAGGTTTAGGGGCCAGCAAGGTGTACCTGGGGTTCCAGGACCAGCGCAGCATGTGACACTGGGAATCGAACCCAGGTCTCTGCATTTGCCAGATAGGCACTTAGACTGCAAGCTATCTCCCCAGCCCCCAAACATTTAAAAAAGAATCAACATAAATCCTCCTGAAACTCTTCCAAAAGGCTAATGATGAGCCATCGTAAACATTGAATGAGGCCAGGATTACCTTAATACAAAGCCAAGCAAAGACACTAAAAGAAATTAAGATGACAAACCAGTTATCCCCCATGAATATTAATTCAGAGATCCTCAAGGAGATACTAGCAGAGCCAAAGGATTTGGCTAAAAGGATTATGCGCCGCAGCCAGGTAGGATTTAATCCTGAAATGAAGGTGATTCAACACAGACAATCAGTCAGTGCAAACACCACATTAACAGAACTAAAAACAAAAAGTCCTCAGTCACATCAGTGGAAACAGAAGGGCACTTCAGAAATTGAACAATCTTTCATATAAATCTATTTAACAAGTTGCGAACAAAGGAAGCCACCTCAGTGTTGTGACTGCCACATGTGAAGAGTCCACAGTTAATGACCTGCTCAGCAGGGAAGAGCTGAAAGCTTTTAATTTAAGACCAGGATGGAGAAAGGGGCTCTCTGCATTTCCCCAGAGCTCTGGGATGGAGCTGGGCCCTGTCTGTGCCGGGGCGTGCTGGCCCTGGAGCTACACCCCTGCCCACAGACATCTACCCCACCCCAACTCGGTAATCAGGAGAGAAAAAGAAGCAAAAGCCAGGGCTGGCCAAATCGCTGCGCCAGCCAAATAGCTCAGCGGATTAAAGTGCCTGTTTAGGCAGACGCAGGGGCTGGGGGTTCGATCCCTGGGCCTGCTGTGCTGGCCCCAGCCCCAGGGCACACTGAAACGGTGACTGAGACTGGGCTTGGCGGCACACGCCTGTAATCCCAGCGCTTGGGAGGCTGTAAACACTATAAATCCAATCTACATGGTGAGACTGTACACTGTGTATACTCTGTATACCCGTCCTAAACTGTAAAAAAAAGAAAAAGAAAAAAAGAAACAAAAGCCAAACAATTAAAAAGGAAGAAGGAAAACTACATCAGTTCATAAATGGCAGAAATTCCCAAAGATTCCATGAAAAGCTTTAATGTCAATAAATAATTAAGCAAGGTAGAAATTTATGAAGTTGGTGGGGCAAGTTCAGCTGTGCTTCTATACACAACTAACAGCGAAAGTAAGTACGGAAATAATTAAGAAAATACTCCCTTAAAGGAGCATTAAAAACCCAAATTCGTAGGAATTACTTCAATCAACGCAACAGAGACCTACACGCTGAGAAGCACAAAGCCAGGCTAAAAGAGCTGAAGGGACACGTGAACGCACGGACAGGCACTCGGGCCCACGTGCCGGAAGAGTGAGTACCTGGACTCCAGACTGCCCGGAGTGACCTACAGAGTCACGCGCACCTATCAGAATCCAACAGAAAGGTTTTTTTTAATCCTAGTGTGTTTGTTTTTTAATTTTAGTTTATCAAAGCATGTGCACAATGTTTACACTCCTTGCAGTGGGTCAGTGGTGCATGAACGTATCTTCCTTCCTTCTTTCCTCCCCGTCCTCTCTCCCAGCCCCTCTCCTCTCCTCCCTTCTATCCGTCCCCC
>NDGN011299412.1:0-22873 GCA_002564285.1 Tympanoctomys barrerae
GCCACCAAAACTGGGCATGGTGGCACACTCATGTAACCCCAGTGCTGGGGAGGCTGAAACAGGAGGATAACTATGAATCTGATCTGTGTAGTGAGACCCTATAGATCTTGTACATAAAATGAAAAAAAAAAAAGAAATAAGTAATGATTACATGCATGGTGGAGAGTTAGTACATTGATATAACATTTCTTAACCCCGTTTCCTAATCCCTTCCCTCGCCCTGCATCTGTTGAACTTCTTCATATATATGCAAATATATGTGCTGCACAGATATATGCAAATATATGCAAAGCAAAATATCTTTTCAACGCATGTTTGTAGTGGCACATGGTGATCACATTCTTCATAGGCACTTGCTGTGCGTACAGAGCATGTCACAATTCTGCCTCCTCCTTTCTTAAAATCTCATTTTCTTCTGTGTCCCCCTTTGTCAATCTCTTCATTCTCTTCTCATATGCTAAAAACCCACCTTGGTAGCTTTAAAAAAAAAAAATAAACCAGAGCAAAATAAAAGAAAGATAGCAGAAAATAGGGAGGTTTATTTCTCTCAAATGAGAAGCAGACCAAGAGCTGGGGGAGGGAGAGAGAGGTGTGGGGCTGGGGATGACAAAAGGAGGAAGCTGCGTTCTGTTCGCGCACCGACTCCACACATGTGAGCCTCGCATACTGCAAACACCCACAGATAAAAGAGAAAAAGAAGCCAGGAGTGGCGGCTCGCCCTTGTGGTCCCAGCTCTGCGGGAGAATGAGCCAGGAAGACCGGATA
This sequence comes from Tympanoctomys barrerae, assembly GCA_002564285.1. Classification (NCBI taxonomy): domain Eukaryota; kingdom Metazoa; phylum Chordata; class Mammalia; order Rodentia; family Octodontidae; genus Tympanoctomys; species Tympanoctomys barrerae. The sequence continues at coordinate 766 of NDGN011299412.1, forward strand.
TGTGAGCAAGTTAGGGAGACCCCGTGTCACATTCAAGAAAGAGTTGGAGGGCCAGCGAGATAGCTCAGCTGACTAAGCGTCTGCTGTGGCAAGCACAGGGATCAGGGTTCGATCCACAGACCTGCATGCCTCGCTGACCCAGACCCCGGGCGCGCTGAGCCAGTAATCGAGTCTGGGCATGGTGGCACACGCCTATAATCCCAGCGCTGGGGAGGCTGACAGCAGGAGGATCCCTATGAGTCCAAGCTGCTGAGACCCTGTACCAAACACATAAATGGGGGGAAATAAAGTTGGAACTATAGTTCAGTTCTGAGGCCCTGGGTTCATGCTCCAGTGAGCCATTTCATTTTAAAATCCGATGCATGATTTCTATTTCCTATATGCAAAAATATGGATTTGCATTTGTTTTATGTAAAGTATGTATACTTATATTGGTATTTATTGTTATATGCAAAGTTGTGTGTTTATATTTGCATTTATTACATGTCAATATGCATATATTTATTTACATATACATTTTGCATGCATAGAATTATGTCTAAACTAAATGACATGAAAAATGTACAATAAATATATTTAAGTCAAAACAGATGCATAGAGGACATACCATTGTATATAAAAAGTCCAAAAAGTCTGTCTTCCTAGTGCTCCGTGTAAACCTCAGACCTAACACAGACAGCTCCAGGGACACTGAAGAAAAGGCCTATAAAATACACCCAGAATGTGTAAGTATGCACCTACTGACTTGATTTTGGTTTTCCTTTGTAATTTTTACAATCCTAAGTAAAAATGAAAATCAGAAACCAGTTGCCTATTGCTGCGGGGGCGTAGGGATCATGATAGCTACACTCAGAGGAGTACTCATTTCCCCAGACAGCGCCGATTTTTTTTCAGAGTAATAAGATTAAGTCATTACTGCGCTTGCCTTAGAGCATTATGAAAAGATTCACATACAGACTATTATTTAGTGGATGTTTATTTTAAAGAGCTAGTCACTCATGTGTTCAGATTACAACATTACAAGATTCCTGCTCACTGTTTCTTAAATGGCGATTCTATTATGTTCCCGTGGATGAATGAAACGGAGAAAGAGGAAGGTAACTGCGTCCCAAAGCAAAGCTGAAAGCCCACAACTGAGTCTTTTCTGGGCTGATGTAATACTCAGCCACTCTGCAGCAGAGAGTCTTAACCAAATGGGGTTTTCCTCAGCGGTAAGGTAAATGATTATGTGTTGTTGTGCTTTGAGAAATAACTGAATAGAATATGAAGTCCCCTGTCTGTAACAGTATGGGCCTGCTTACTACCCAGGTTTTGGACCAATGCCTGTCCTGTCAGCCAGAACCTTCTGGTCCCTGCAGTACAGTAGCATCCTTCCAGCGCTGGGAACAGCACGTTAGGGGAAAACGCAGAGAAGGGCATTCTGGGATGGAGTGCAGTTGGGGCAGGTCTTGAGGCAGTGGTCTTGCTGCCCAGAACTGGGTGCTGAGAAGGTTCAGAGGCAGCAGGGTCAGTTCTAGGAAAAGACATCATCAAGGTGGGGAGAGACTGCCTGGGAGATGTCTCTGGAATCACAGCTCTGTCTGTTGTAGGGAGATGGGTTAGTGTCAGAGAGAAAGGTCATTAGGAGCCTGCACCGCCGGCCACCCAGGAGGAGGCCCCAGTGACCCACAAGACCACAGAGCAGCAGCTTAGCAGGATTTTCACACGGCTGCTGTGGAGCCTCTCGTCTGCACTGAGAACGGTAAATACCTCCATGTGGTGCATTCACTTCAATTGTTTATTTTATTTTATCTTATCTTTGGTTCACAGAGACAGGGTCTTGCTATGTAGTTCCGCCCAACCTCAAAATCAGTATGTAGCCCAGACTAGTCTTGAATTCAAGATAAGCCACCTGCCTCAGCCCCCCAAGTGCTGGGGTTACAGGTGCCTGGCTCCATGCCTGGCTTAATTTTATTACTTTAAATAGGCAGAGATGAGAAGTATATAGGTTGTGTTTCGTTCTCCAGATTGTAGAGGTCTTGCTTCACAAAACCCACTGAATGAAAGTCGCCAATGCAACAGATTTTGTCTCCTCCGGTCAGAAGAAATAAATTCCCATTAGCCAAAGAGCTCTACATTTGCAACATGTACTTCACTTGAGTCCTTCCCAGCGACGTGAAGCCTTATTGGAGCAGGGCATGCATGAAGAAAAATTCACACCACAAAGAAATATGACCTGTCCAGTCACAGGCTGCAGTCCTGTGGGACCAAGACACAGCATCGACATCGGCACAGCCCCTGTTGTCCCTCATCCCAGCCAAGCAGGTGTCCCCCATGGTGAACCCCACAGCACATCATGTCTCCTTCTCTATGGCATGTGCTAAGACATCTACAATCATGTTTTGAACCTGTTGTCAGCAAAAATCAGAATATCATCGGGGTAGGTTGTTTTGGAAATAAAATATTATTTGTATGAGGTTGGAGTATATGGTAATTCCATCTCTCATGAGGAGTGGATGGGGGTACACCATGCATCTTAATTCTTTTTACGCCCCTCACATGCTTCCCAATCTCTTGAATTAATGTCCCATTCTTAATTTCATTTTTATCTTTCCTTATAACTTCTTTTCTCTTCATCCACAGCCTTTGCTCCCTCTTTTTTTCTCCCATCCTGAAATATTTCCCTTATAACCCGTGATCAAACTCTTCAGGAACAAAGAAATTTGGATACCGAAGGGAAAAATCTGTCTGTCAGTCCTGGCACAGTTTCTTAGGGGGCTGTGTCCAATCCTTCCTGATCCAAAACCTCCAAGTAGAATTCAGTGGAGTGAACCAGGACAAGAAGAGGGATGGTGTACGTGACCCACGGAGAAGGTTTATTGAGAAGATAAAATAAAGGCCATATGCCTTAGGCTGCAGTAGGTGCTATGACAAAACACCATGGGCCAGGTAGTTTAACAATAAAAAAATGCATTTTTCACAGTTGTGTGTGCTTAGAAGTTGAATACCAAGGCACCAGCAGTTTTGGAGTTTGGTAAGGGCTCATTTTTAAAAGAAGGCACCTTTGCAGAGTGTCCTCATATGGCAGAAAGAGGAAACGAATATTCTGAGCCCCTCAGTTTTTTTTTTTTTTTTTTTTTTGTGGAGATGGGGGTTGAATTCATAGCATTCATGCCGTCCTCAGACACTTTTTATTTTGAGACAAGTGTTTACTAAATCCAAAAGCTTCTCAGGCCGGGCTTGAACCTGAGATCCTTTTGCCTCAGCCTCAAAGGATTCTTGGATGAGAAGCACGAACCACCTTCCTCTCTCCTGGCGCCCCCTTTTGTGTGGTTCTGGGCATTGAACGCAGGGGCTTCACACTGAGATATATTTTCAGTGCCTTTCCCTGTTTTCTACATTTGAGACCAGGTCTATCCAAGCGGCTGGGTTGCGCAGGCTGAGAGCAAATGTGCGGCCCTCCTGCCTCAACAGCCTGTATAAGGGCTCAGCTCTAATTCACAAGGACTCTCATGACAACCACTTCCCAAGGGTGCGACTGGTACACATTGTGTGTGTGTGTGTGTGTGTGTGTGTGTGTGTGTGTGTGTGTAGGAGGCTCCATTTCTACACAGGACTTTGGGGTGGAGGGATGTAGGTATTTTGATAAAGCACCATGGAAATCTCAGCACAGAAACTAATTTCAAGTTGATACGTGTAAGCATTCATCTTCACTTCACTTGTGCTTTTTGGCTTTTCTTTCAGTGTCTCCACTTCCTTAATGGACTTCAACTCAGTCAACGGGACCAACAGCTCAGCCAGTGAATTCCAAGCTGCTGTGAAATCATAATCTTGAATAACTCTGGCTGGGACCCCTTTCTTTAAATTTCTCCATGAGTAATTTATTTTCCACCAAAGGAAGGTTTGATGTATGAGAGACCCAGGAGCCCAAGCTGAAAGACTCATGGCTCACAAGAGGTACACAGCCACCCCCACACTTCAGGGTAACACCCCAGCCATCCACAGAGGCAGAGCTGTGGATTGCCACAGGACTGGGGGCCACCTGTGTGGTCAGCTGGGCTTCCCTACCACCTGGAAGAGCTCCAGCTTCAGCTAACCAGACACCAGAAGCCCCCATTCCTGTGTATTCACAAGCAGAGGGTCTTATCAAAGCTATCCAGCCTCAAAGACTTCAATTACTTTTCTAATACAATGGTTCTTTCATGCAGTGTCCGCATACTGTAACTGTAATAAAGGCAAGTGAAACTGTATCATAGAGAGGGACAGCAACACAGACTTCGAGTGTGTGGGCCACAGAGATCATTTCTCATTCCCAGTATCACAAGACGGTGAAGGAAAGATGAATTCTCAGCACAGAAGTCATGGTATGGAAAAAAGGAGAGAGATTTCCGTAGGCACTGAGCTCAGATTCCCGATTACATCTGGATACTAGGCACTCAGCAGAACCTTGGGGCATGAACTCAGTTCTTGCCTCAGCCCTTAGCCACACAGGGTGCTTGACACCAGTCTTTAAAAAATATTGAAGCCAAGTTGCCAACAATGCTTCATGTGTCTTCACTCGGGGACCCGTGCTGTTCGGTACTGTTAGGCTGAACTTGATCAGTGCTGGGTGTGGAGGGTGGCGAAGGGGCTGATGCGATCTAGAGCCCTAGGGGACCCAGCTCTGCAGCATGAGATTCTATTAAATGCAAGTGGGGTAGGAGATATGCACCGACAATGGGGGATGAAATTCCACTCAACCCAGCCGTCTCCCTGCTAGTTCTCTTCCTGAAAGGGTTAAAGGCATCCTGTTCCACTGATTGATGCATGTTCATGGTTACAGCCATGAAATTCATAATGGCTAAGCATGGGAAGCATCCTATAGGCCCATCAAAAGGTGGATGGATAAAGAAAATGTGACAGATGTCTACAGACTCCATGACAGACAATGAATGGAGTACCACTTTGCCATCAAGATGGATAAAGTTGAGTCATTCATGGGAAAATAAAGGCTCCCTGAGAGCACAATGTTAAGTGAAATGAATCAGACACAGAAGCTTGGCTTCTCTTATATGAGGAACCCAAAGTGTAAATAAATTAAAGAACAAAATGATAGACAGATTGTAAGAAGAAGGGAGAGACATCCTTTGGGAATGGCAAGGGCACGAAGAGAAGGGAAGGATCAAGGGGAAGGGGTTGGAAAGGGCTAAAGTGCTTTGCATGCGTGCACTAATTCTCCATGAGGAGACACTCCTCATGGGCTGTAAACACGACCTAACAAAATTCAAATTAAAAAAAAATAAAATAGGAATAGTATAAGATTTATATATTGCAATTAACATTCCTCTCCTCAGGCTGAAATGATAACAGATGAGTCATAGGTGTGTTCGAGCGAAGGAATTTCATTACATCTTCCCATCCAGGGCGACATTAGGAGGACCTCGTGGTAGATGAAACCTATGTAAGGGCATACAATTTCAGAAAACAGAAGGAAAAAGAAAATAACGCATTCCTTTTCAAAGCACAGAACTCAAAAGCCTCCGTAGTTTTCAAATCAGATGGAAATGGAAAGGAGGACTCTTCTGCTAAATGACTTGAAGGCAGTTAAATAAGCTCAGCATCCTCCCAGACCTCACTGACAGGTAAATTGCTAACCTATGACTCTGTCCTCCCTCTCACAAAAACAGCAGCTCTTTGAAAGAACTCACCTTGTCAGGCAGTATTACAGTTACTGGACCTAATCCTAAATCTTAGAAATAAAAGAGGCCTTAAATCTTGATCCTCATGTAGCAAGATGGGGTGAAGCTCTTTTAAACCAGAAAAGAGTGTTCTTCATGTAGCTGGAAGGCAGAGCAGAGACCTGCATTCTTGAGTATTTTGAATTTTGCACCTGGGGAAAAAAAAAAAAGAACAAATGATTTCCTTGAGTGATTCCCTTTTGTGGATAATTTCCTTCTATATATTCTTACCTGGAGTGAAAAACAAAAACTACAGAAATGTCAACTATCCATAAATCAATCCAATTTTATTGCCTAGAATAATGATAAAAAGCTGGAGAAGTATAAATTAATACAAGTCCTCTCTTCTGACATGAACCTCTTCATCCACCCATTTGCCTGGCATTAACCATACGTTGACTTCACAATCATGTATAACAGTGTGAAAATGCTAGCATTTCTGGGCAACTCTGTGGATAGAATCAGCTATTCATGATTTCTCTCTGTAAGTTCTGTAGGCCAGTTAGATAAGCATGATGGAATAATACATAAAGAACATTGACAAGTATAAAGACACATGAATATCTAATTGGTGAATAAAGGTATAGTTAAGTTAGACCTAGGAGAGCTGGGTATGGTGGCGCACAACTGTAATTCAGCACTTAGCAGCATGGAGCAGGAGGATCACAAGTATGAGAACAACCAAGACTATACAATGGATATATGATGAGGTCCAGTAGCCTGACCCATGCATGAGATCCAAGAACTGTCTCCTTGAGGAGGGACAGAATGGAGTTAGGGATGGTCCCAGGTCCCTTTCACCAAAGAAAAAGGAGCAAAGGAAACAGAGGTCCCTTTCACAATAAATGGAGATTAGAAGGACTGAAGACCAATTTCCTGTGTTGCTAGGGAATTCTGAGGTTGTCACCCTTGTGTAGGGCACTTGGGAGAGGAGTGACAGCTCCTGCAGAACAGTAAAGTTTGGAATGTTCTCCAAGCCACCTGGGGGACAAAGGATCAGGAGTTCAGCTTGTTGACCAGTCTCTGGAGTTTATAACGAGTTCCCGTAATCTAACAGCAAAAAGGACTTTCTGAATATCTGGACCTTCTAGTTGCTCCAATTTCTGCTCTGTAGCTGCCATTTCTGTTTAAGGTCCCGTTATTAAGACATATTATGACGTGTTGCAAGGAAATGCTCAAATAAAAGTCAGCTTCTCTCCTTCTCAGCCGCTTTCCTTAGAGCAATGTGACATTTGTGACAGCTCCTGTCACAGTCGCATGAGCCACTTCTGAGAAGCAGATGAGACCGGACTCTTCAGGAGGTGTAGCGCGTTCTTGGGATTTGTCATTCCAATCCCTTCTCACCGAGAACAGACGTGGAAGGAAGTGAACCTTGGGCACCCAGCAAGGAAAGTGAGCTCCGATGAGCCCCACATCGTGCAGTGCAGACCCTGGTGGCCGCTGTAGAGACAGGGCGGCCACAAGAGGTGAAGCCTGCACAGTTGTCTGCCCTGTAGATGGCAATGTCCCACCCACCAGGAATCTAACCTCTTGCCTTGGCCTAGCACATCAGGACAGCTCAGGATTAGGACAATGTGCCAAGGGTCTCACGGAAACATTGAAAGGTGGAAAAAAATAAACAAAACAAAGGAACCTGGCCCATGAGCTCCCAGTAGCTCAGTTTGAGCCAGAGAACTTTCCCAGTTCTGATCCTATACAGGCTGGGTCCAGAGGGAGGAAGATCATTAATATAACTTTTGCAACAATCTCAGGCAGAATACATATATGTAGTGATCCTTCAGTTACCACAGAATATTTATTGCCTTTTTTTTTTTTTTTTTTTGCAGAACCAGGGATTGAACTCAAGCCCTTGCACTTGCCAGGCAAGTGCTTAATCTACTGAGCCATTTCCCTGGCCTCCCACAGAATATTTATTCCAGAATCTGCACCATAAAGTTTACGGGCGTTCCATCCTATCTGAATGTTGCCTACATCCTTCTATCCAAGTAAATCATCTCTAGATTTCTTATACCCCTGCTATTACATAAATGCTAGGTAAGTAACTGCTGTATGATATTGTTTAGGACAAAATGACAAGGAAAAGGTTCTTCACATCTGAACACAGACTTCTAAAGAAATGTTTTTGATCAGTGATTGGTTGAATCTCAGGATGCAGTGTGGGATTACAGAGGACCTGAATCGTGCTACAGTAGTCCCTTGCTATTTCGTGGTTCAATTTTCACGGACTCACTGTTTCACAGGTTAAAAAAAAAAAAACACTATTAATGTAAAATATTAAATGCAGATTTTTGGCTATATTACGGGATTTTACGGTGCCACATGGTACAGGTATGTTTTTAAAATTATGTAGATTTACGAGTTTAGAAAATGATTAAGATGGGCTGGAAATATAGCTCAGCGGCATAAGCGCCTGCCTGGCAAGCACAAGGTCCTGAATTCAATTTCCAGTACCGTGGAGTGGGGCGGGGGGGAGAGGAGAAAATGGTTAAGAGCATTAGATGTGCTTTTAAAAGAGTTGGAAAGGTTTATAAGAGTGTGGGAAGGCTTTATCAAGACTTAAATATGTAAATAGTAAAGTACATATATTGCTGCTACTTCGCGGATTTTCACTTAGCGTGGCAGTGTCTGAAGCGTAGCCTCCGCCATAAGCGAGGTACCGCTGTATTGACTCGTGTCTATCATGGACATACATGCGCGTGTTTGGGTATTCTCCAATAGGACTGATCATCCAACTGCACAGCTCGAAACGGAGCAGAGAGTTCAGATTCAGGAGTTGGCCCCGCGTGTGCGTACAGGGCAGAGCAACCAGGCCTTCTCACTGCAGGACCAGAAACCACTGCTTTCGCCACTTTTTGTTCTGTTTCTTTTTCCCTACCAAGTCCTGGGCTGAGAGCCAAGGCCAAAGGCAGAGAACGTGCAGCCGAAGCTTCCCACAAACAGATTTCCAAGCGTCGTTCCCTCTGGGATCGCTAATGGAGAGGATGACCATGCTTGAGGCCCGCAGCCCCTAAATTCAGGACGCTTCCCCTCAGGGATGTGCCCTCACATAGCTCTCCTGGGTAGAAAATGAGCTTCTTGTTGAGCGACAGCCTGCTCCGCTGCTCTCTGAGTCCTCAGTCTGACTCCATTTCATGGTGTGTCGTCTCTCTCTCTCTCTCTCTCTCTCTCTCTCTCTCTCTCTCTCTCTCTCTCTCTCTGATTACGCTGACGATCAGGTGTAGGGAAGTCAATGTTTCATGAAAGTGATGTCCCTGTCAGTAGCGCCCACGTCATCTGGCCCCCGGAGCTGTCAGAGAACATATTGCAGAATTACCATTAGAATACAGGAGTGCGTAGCTGCAGGCAGTAAGTGCAGAGTCGGAAAGCATATGTCCCCAGCGTGATATTTTAGCTTCATATGAAGCCGTAAAGTGGAAGTAAGCCAGGGGTAAGCAGCAACTGCTGACTGCTCTGTCTCCTCATGGCTCTGCACCGTGCCATATGTCCGGGTAATTCTCAGACAAGGGGCTTGAGCTTCAGCTGGCTGAGAGCATTTGGCAAAAGGCCGCAGAAATGGGTGTGAGACTGTAGGGTCTCCCTCATCTCACCTGCTTTTGTCGTGTGCCTCATATTGTAAAACTCTGGTTGTGAAGGGGGAATATCTATTAGCGTGGAGCAAGGATGGTACAAAAGCATGAACTTGCATAAAACGAAGACAAATTCCTTAAGGTTTCCAGTTGTCTGACTCTGGACAGTTAATTTGAGTTCTCAGGGTTGAAGAGAATTTCAAAAAGGAAACCAGTAGTGAATCCTTATATCATTTTTCCAGCGCTATCAACATTTAATGTATATAATATTTAATGGACGCAGGTTGGGGAGATAACTCAGCAGTTTAAGTGCCTCCTTGGCAAGCATAGTCCTGAGTTCAATTCCCACTACCAAAAAAACCCAAAAACCAAACCAAAACAAAAAACAGGTTAAATATTAATGGATGCCACCCTGATCAGCATCACCAGATAGAAATCCTGCATTACTGTGGAAGAAACAAAGTCAGGACCCAGGGGCTCCATGGCAGGACAATCTTGAGTCATGGGAAGTTGGAGGCTGGAGTATCATTAGACACCATCAAATGGCACCATCCTAAGAACTTCAGCCTGAAGACCCCATGTCCTCAGCTGTGGTGATGCGGCTGCAGCATCCAGGGGGGAGGCGAGTCCTTCACAGGACCACATGGAGAGCGACCGCTATGATGGGTTTCACGCAGCGTGGGTTGCACAGGGTCAGGCATTGCCCTGCTCTACCTTCTAAGTGCAGGATTCCCTTGCAAAGCATCAGAGAGCTGTTACTCCCTCAGTAATGAGTGCATAAACTGAACATAAGAGAACAGTTGGATTTACCAATCACACACAGCTTTTACTAGTCCATGTTAGTAGCACGCACTGTTTACCTCCCCTGTGTGGAGCTGGAGCTCGAGCTGGAGCACAGCACATGTTCATTCCTCGTTCCATTCCTTTTCCCTCTCCTGGGCCCATCACTTTATCCCCTTTCCACCTGCAAAAGATTTGCCTCTCTATTCCTATAATCCTTCCTTCCTTGCTTTCTTTCTTCTTTCTTTCTGTACCAGGAATTGAACTCAGGACCTTTCTCTTGCCAGGCAGGCGCTTATGCTGCTGAGCTATCTCCCTAGCCCACACCTATCTTTATTTCACTCTTTCTTCATACTTTAGATTTAGCATATAAGAGAAACCATGTGATAGTTAAGCTTGTGTGTCCAATTTAAGTTCTGCTTTCAAGGTACATCATTTCCTTACAAGACACTGAAGTTTATTCTTCTTTGTGACAGCAGGATCACACGTGATTTAAAAGGAAAAACTAGGATCTAAAGTCAGGATTTCAAGTCAAAATTCTATAGTAATTCCACTAACATCATGATGCATACTAAACTATTGAAGCAAAATGACTGTCGGAATGGCTATTTTTAAATAAACTAAAAAATTCCACAGTTTTTTAATAATTCCACACATTTTTAACCTATGGTCTTATGATGTAGACTATAGAATATATGATTTTTGCCACCAAAACATTAGCCTAAAATTATCAGAGCGAAAAATGTCTATTTGAACTAGACTGGAAGTGGGCTGTTCATAGAATTTTTGGAATCATAAAATATTAGAAATTAATTTTAGAGGAGATGATAACATTGATCTCTGTCTCCTCCTCCACTGGTCATACAGATGAGACAAACTAGATCTGTCCCCTCTCTTGGAAAGCAGTAACCTTTTTACAGCATCCAGCATTCACAAACTCTCTTTACCCTACTCCCCACGTGTTCTCAATGTTGTTCTTCTGGTCAGCAGAACTGAGCCGCCCTGGCTCAGCAGGCGACCCTGACTTTGGAGAGTAAAGCTAGTTCCAGTAGGTGATGAAGACCACAGGGTTGCCTCTTAGACCCACACCCATCACATGCCTAAGTTGGGGTCACAGTCAAGGTCAGCATCCCTGAAGGGGTTCAAGAGGAGTCTTTTTTTTTTTTTTTTTTAGTAGTATTGAGAACTGAACTCAGGGCCTTTGTGCTGAGCTGTGACCAAAGCCCTTGTTAAATTTTTAGACAGGGTCTCACTAATGGGTCCTGGTTGGGCTTAAACTTTTCATCTTCCTCCTTCAGCACCTAGAGGAGAGATCTGTGACTGTAGATATTTGCTACTGTTCTTAGCTCAAGAGGGCATTAAATGCTATGAATGTCTATCTCATCGCTTTGACTTTACCTGGATGAGGTAAAAAATAAACAAACAAATAAAATGACTGGGAAGAGGGAAAAACAAACACTGCAAAGGCTGGAAGAGAATTTTCAAGTAGAGATCTTATGTGCCCAACATAGTCTCCCACCAAACACCTTCCTGGCTAGGCAGCCCTGGTTCCCGCCCTACTCTGTGCTTCAGCTTCTCCTCCTGGAAGACCCTCTGGGTCTCTGTACCTGGTTCCGGCTGCCTTTCTTCCGCCCTGGGCTTGCTCCTCCACACTTCAGTGCCCGGTCCGCTACATGAGCCAGAGAATCTCACAGCAAAGGTTTCCAGCTTCTTTCTCAGCTTTGAATATTGAAACCGGATTTGGATGGATAGGCAAATGTAGCATTTCTCTTGGGAAACTGTGGCAACTTAGTGCAGCTGCTGGGGGTGGGATGCTTCTCACAGGATCAGGCTGAAGTCAGACATAAGGCATCAGCTGCATTTCAGACAAATGACATGGCAAAGGAAAAGGAAGAGTTCTCAGAAAATATACCAACCCAGGGAAACTACCGCGGATAAAGCAGCAACAAATTAAGTTAAATATAAAAGTCTCCTTTCCATTGACATAGCAACCTATGAGACCAAAGGGCCTTTTCTAAAAAGACTCCTTTTGATCCTTACAATAAATATATTAGTGCTTGAGTCCTATGTTCTAAAGCATGTCTCTACAACAGGGATCAAAAATATGGTGAATGCTGCTGTCCAGTGCCAGGCAAAGGAAAGAGAAAGCTCATCGAAACACCACTGTGTCCTCACCCACCCTATTCACCAAATCTGCACCAATGTGATCATGAAAGGGAATTGTTTTTTAATCCATTTAGGATATCAAGGCAGCCCGGACAGTACAATGAATGACACTAAGGAAAGAGGACTTCAGGGCTCCTGCAGAAAGTGGCTAGAAAGGGCCAACCAGATAGCTCAGTGGAGTAGCGCCCGCTTAGACAGAGCGCAGCGGCTGGGATTAGATTCCTGCCACCACAAGCCATGCCGGTCCAGCCCCCAGGGTGTCCTGAGACTGCAATTGAGACTGGTCATGGTGGCACATGCCTGTAATCCCAGCACTTAGGATTCTGAAAACAAGGAGAATCACTATGAGTCCAATCACATAGTGAGCCCCTGTAGGCTCTGTACTAAATACAAACAGAGAGAGAGAGAGAGAGAGAGAGAGAGAGAGAGAGAGAGAGAGAGAGAGAGGCTAGGAAAACAAGACAAATCTGCCCTAGTGTATGAGAATACTTAGAAGGTGATTCAATGTAATGTGTTTTATACCATTAATATATATGTTTATAATTTTAAAAATCATTTATTTATTTGTTTGTTCAGTACAGGGCCTCCGTAAATATCTCAGACTCACAGTGATTCTCTTGTTTCACTCTCTCCAGCACTGGGATTACAGGAATGTGCCACTACATCTGGTTTTGGTGGCTGGCTTGGCTTGGGGCAGGCACCGCATGCGGCACTGGGGATTGAATCCAGGTCCTTAAGCTTGCCAGCCAGGCGCTTAGACCACCGAGCTATCTCCCAGCCCACCGTTAATGTTTTTTAAATTTAAACAACATAGCTTTTGATCTCACCTCATACATATCAGAAATAACGGTTCAGGCAGGGCTCTATAGTATCCACAGCTTCCACCAGTGGCAGTGGTAACGGGCACTATGCCCTGTCATGGACAAGGGCTAACTACGGTACATATGTCTCATTGAATTTACACGCTGTGGCCACACACACACACACACACACACACACACACACAAATGCTCATGAGTTCAATTTCTAGTACTAAAAAAATTTTTTTAAAAGACACAATAAATGGCTAATTGTATTCCTGAGCTATTCCTTTTTAAAGGAGCGTCACAGTTTCCATTTTGAAGATTTAGCACGATTATTGAACAAGCGCACCTTGATGGGATCCTGCTGTTCCCAGTCTTCTTCAATTCAGAAAAATGAGCCAGCTTGGTGTATGCAAAGGAGTATAGGGAGGGGCGTGGGGAAGACAGGGACAACTTTCAGGGCTCCCAGGTTCGTGCTCTTAGGATTCAAACCATACGAACCCCTCTCATAGGCAATCAATAAGTCTATAAATTAACAGCATGAGGTTGAAAAGGACCCATTGATCAATTATGCGCGTGAAACAACGAAGTTCACATCCCTGAAATAAGTAAATCCTTCTACTTGTAGTGATAGTAACAATTAGAAAATTAAGGAATTTCGATATAAATCCGAGCTGTCATCGGAATGGGAAACATGATTGAGTCCCAGGTTCCCTCTGCGCAGGCTTCCTGTCAGCCCCACTCCCTGCCCATTAGAATTTGACTTCTCGTCAGTGACTTCACTTTCCTTCCTGAAGCTGGGGGAATACTTCCCTGGGTTCTGGGTTCAAATTTTATGTCCGCCACTCCTCAGCTGTTTCCTAGGTTTCCTCCTCCTCCTGTACAGGGTGCACCCAGTGCTAACAGGGTACCCCATGAGTATGCCGTGATGCTCAGGAGGCAGAAATGTGTTACAGCCGCTCCACGGGCTGGGAAGGGATTTCCTGCCTTTCCGCGCTTCTCCACAACCCACGGTGGGCATGCGCAGCACCCACCCTGTCTCCTTCCGACCTCGCTCCGATGCAACCTGACCCCTCTCCAAGCACTGAGCTCACTCTGCCTCTTCACAGGCCCTGAAACATCTGCAGACTTGAGTCAAATTAACCAAGCATGATTTAATCAAAAGCTGTTACAAAGGAGAAGAAAAAAAAAATTAAAAAAAAAAAAAAAACAGAAGATCTCTCGAACACAGAGTTACCAGCTGGGGAGCCCCAGGGAGAGGAGGCCCTTCCGTCCTCACTGAGTCTGGCCGCGTGCTTGAGATGGATGGGCCAGCCAAGTGGCAGAGCTCCCCGGTCCTGATTAAAATGACATTCGCCATTAGCCACTGCGAAAGGAGCATCTAGGCGAGGCGACGGCTGGCTTCTGAGTGGCCTAAATGCACACGACAAGGGGCTGAAATTGGAGCAATTTGCTGTAATTTAGGAAGAAGAAGGAGCGAATGAATGCAGGCCCTGCAGAAAATTATATATTTTATTTGAAGGTAAGATTGCACATCTCTAATCAAGGCTTAAAAATCTGAATTAGGATAAATTGTGCCATAATTATTTTCTTAGAAGGGAACAAAGAAATTTCTAAAGCACCTAACATTCCCCCTTTGAAGCTTTGGAAACGAAGATAGTCCCATTGTGGCAAATGGGCGGCTTTATCTGCCTCTGCCTCATAAAAACCTGAAGTCCGTTGAGCCCGGTACTCAGAGTCTGGGACACTGACGGCTCTGACTTATTCTTGGTCTTCCCAGTGCATTTGCTACGTTGGTTTTGGCCCTGCTGACCCTCAAGACTTTAATTAAGGGAAAAAATCACTTTACTGATGGTAATCAGGGACTTGATCGGTAATTCTCTACCTGTTGTGTGCGTGCCCGAGATCTTCACATATGCGTGTGTGTGATTGCGTGTGTCTGCACAGGCGTGTTCAGCTTTCAGTAGAAGAGTTGAGCAAAGAGAGAGGAAATAAAATACAAGTTGCTTACTTTGTATTTTTACATTTATACTTTCTTTTGGTCATTATGCCCAGGGAAATAAGTCACAATTTTTATACCTTGGGGGAACAATCCCAATTTTTTCCCCTTCCAATTAAGCATAAGGATTTACTTTTTGCTCTCTTTAAAATGTTTCCAATTTCTTTTTATCTAGCCCACTTTATTTGATTCTATTGGATTCTTATTACCCCATTCTTCTACAAAAACAAAGCAATTCAATACAATGCCATCGCTGCCAATGGAGGAGATGTTTTTCTGTTTGATTCTCTTGTCCTAAAGCACAGACAGATGTGCACCTTACACTTACAAAGTATCAGAGAGGAAGGTGATTAGCAGCACCCTCATAAGAATATGACCATTGCTAATGTTTGGAAGTTCTTTTAATTCTCTCTCTTGTCACAAATTGACTGTTTCCATTGACTGCATCTTAAGGAAGGCCAGCACAATTACTTCCCAAGCCTTCATGACACCCTCCCTACCTTGTTGAGCACAGAGTGATGCGAGATGGCTGGGCTCTGGGCGGAGTGCAAGTTCAAGCCCTGGCTCAGGAAGCTGGATCAACCTGAGCCCCACAGATGCAGAGCCACCGTGCAGAGAGCACATTGCCTGCCTCCTCACAGTCCATATGGCCGGGAAGGATGATGATTGCCCACCCACAGATGGGCACACAGTGGGCACCTGAGCCTGGCACCCTGCCCTCAACCACACAGCTGCAAGCTGGCATGGCTGGGCTTTCACCCATACCATTTGCAGATCCAGATGCTTAAATATTGTACTGCCTTGATGGCACATTACAAGATGAGGCTCATCATCCTACCAGGTCCCAGAACTTTGAACACAGATCAAATATAAAGCACCAAGAAAATCATGAAACCAAGTAGAGATTTAATGAGTGAATTCTTTTCTTATCCTGCTCACCAAATTTCATTACCTCTGCTTATGAAGCTTCGCAGTTTGTAGAACTCAGTTTGTAGAACTCAGGTCATCTTGCTAAACATAAACAAGAAGGTTTTTGTTTTGTTTTGTTTTTTAATCCATGACCACAAACCAAATAGTGGCAAAGAAAATAACAACAATGCTTTTCAACAATACACTGTTAAAATATACCTGACCAAAGAGATACCAATTCGATTACCTGACACAGTCGGTGTGAATAATCCTTTCAAAAACATGAAACTGTACTTATTTCTCTGCTTAAAATTTTTCAGCAGTTCTTCCTTACTTACAAGGAAACATTCCAAGCCAGTAAGATCACATGCTATGTCTGTCCTTCATGAATTCCCTCCCTTCATCTCTCTTAAGGGTTTATATCTCTCAATATTCTTTGTTCTAAAATATGTGACAGATAGATAGATAGATAGATAGATAGATAGATAGATAATGTGAAATCCAGTTGTATATTTCAGATGCATTTATTCCACCAGTGCATGCAACAACCCTTTGGGTAGGGGTTATCATCACCACTCCAAGGCACAGTCTCATCTTGAGAATGCTCACTGCCTTGGGTAGCACAGTGCATGGCAGAGCAGTGAGGTCCCAGCATCTGCAACCTGGACCCTGGGCAGGTGGCTTCTCACCTGGTCTTCCTGCCCCAGCCACAGGTATCCTCTGGAGCACGCCCAGTGGATTCTCCACCCATGCAGTGCTTGCCACCTTCCAGGGATGACTTTCTCTGCCCAGGGACCCACCTTGTGCCTCCTCATTGAATTAATCTACTTTCCTTCAGAAAAGCATCACTTAACAATCATCTTTTTGTCCCTCTTCTTATCTCTATATGTTATGTGAAGTTAACCAATACAAACACATGCATTTCAGGATGGATTTAGGTATTTGCAATAAATGTGATTACCTAGAACTGAGCAACTGGAATTTCTGATTTGAAAACGGTGCTTCAGCCTTCCTTTGCTTTCCTTGTTTGCTCCTACACATCTCCATTTCTATCCCTTTATATTGGGCCTCCCCTTTTTCAACTGTGACGGTTATTCACAGCATATCCCAGCTCATTATGTCAACACAGGTTCACTATTTATTGACACGAGTGCTAAAAAAATAATAGTGCACTCTCCACAAAGAGCTGGTTAGTACTCAAGTTTAGTGTAAACATGTAATAAAATGGTAAGACACTGCTAAAATGGCCCTTTTATTTACCTATGGTGTAAAAATAGTTAAGATGCTTCCTGACCTCTCCCCAAATCCCTGGACAGCGAGGGAAACTTATTCTGCAGGAGATGGAAGAATCTAATTCTTTTTGGTCAATCTTCACATTCCCCAGTTTAAAGCACAGAGTACAAAGCTCAACAGAGCTGGGCAATAATTGCCAGGGAAGAGCTCTACACACAGGAAACATCTGCTGACCATTTTCTTCGTTAATGGTGCTATTTATAATGAGCACTCTCCACAAATAAATTGAGACCAGATTAGACCACATTAGGTGGCCAGCCTCTGCTTCAGTGCATGTACCAAAATCCGTATTATTTACAGGATTGTTTTTTCAATACTAGGGGTGGAATCTAGAGTCTTTGAACTGAGCTCCACACCTCGCCTTTCTCATTCTGACGCAAGGTCTCACTAGACCACTAATCACCAAGGCTGGCTTGAACTTACGTTTTGCCTGCCTCAGCTTTGCAGAATGCTGAGGCCACAGGCATGCACCCCGCACCTGGTAGCTCTCGTGACTTTGATAATCAGCATTCAAGATTTTCCACTTTATTCACAAAATTATCAAATTTTGGTTAAGGATTATGATGCTAGGAGAAATATACTTACACACACACACACACACACACACACACACACATTTAGTTTCTCCAACACTTCTCTCTTTGAAACAGAACTAACGTTGAAGAACAAAGACAAATTGCTTTTCTCTCATGATACAATCTGATGTTTACTTGTATAATATTTTCATCTTTCTATCTGAAAGCCTCACATAGAGGTTACTGTTATTTATCTCTGTATTCTCAGCAGCAGCAGACAGTTTTGAGAAAATAATCTCAAACAAGTGCTTATTCAATTCAAATATTTAAACATGTTTCTCTATATAATTGAATTTTCTTATTCAAATTCATATGAAATAAAATGATAACTCTAGAAAACATATATACACACTATTAGGATCTTGCTTTATCTTCTTTGCACCATTTTCTTCTATAAACTTATTACTCATGGTCAACATGCAGTTTGGGTTTCTTGCTTTTTAAAATGTAGCAGTTCATTACTATGAACACTTCTGTATCAGTCAAAATTTCATCTAAGGGATTTTAAAGTTGCAAGTAGATATGTAATGATTTAGGGAACCATGTCAAATATTTCATTAGAATAGATAAATAGATGATTGAATAAATCTTTGGGTGGCATTCAGATAAGAGCACAAGGAAAATGAGCCAAGTGTTAAGAGGTAGTGGTCAGATTGAGTAGTAGCTTGACTTGGAAGTAGCCATAATTATAGGAGCCCAAGACATACATGAGCAAGTTACACTTATCACAGCAGAGGGACTTGGAGAACCAGGGACCGAATTCTCCCTGGAGCTTTTGGCATTGATTGAAAACACATGAGACTAAAGAAAGCCCACCACCTGCCTGGACACGAGTCTTCTATGGGAATGGGAGAGGATGAGAGATTAAAGAACAACCAAATGTCTGGTAAGGGCCTCCTTCCAAGAAGGTAGAGCTTTTCTGGTAGGAAGGAATCCTGTTCACATGCTCTGCTGGCTTCAAAGAGAGCAGAATGTTCAGGCAGAACTTCCAGAAGTTCAGGCAACTAGGACACAGCAGATCTGAGCATCCTATGGGAGCCTTCAGAGGTAGCTGTTGTGGATGGACCCTTGCAGGAAGGCAGCCCAAGCTTTCTTCTTCCAGTCCCCAGAGCTTTTTTTTTTTCAGAGCTTTGAACCCTCAGATTGGTCATATTATTTTTGCACGACTATTACTCCTGCCTTTCCAGACACAGTGATAGGCGATCATTCATGCAGTGCATGCTCAAATATGGCTTCCGTAAAAATACACTTGGTAATTGCAGCTGTACTTTATAAGGCTATGATGAAAAAGACATAAAATGTAACTGTGAAAACTTGTGTTCACAAACCTGAGAAAATTTAGCTGTGAATATCTGCTCTGTGAATTACAGTGACAGATTATGACATAAACTACAACGCTGGAAGTCAGAAACATCCTTGAATATAGAAAAGGAAATAAATAAAAAATCACATAAACACACACACACACACACACACACACACAACTTGGGGTAAAGTATCCCAAGAATAAGAACAGACTATCATTAATTTCGTTCTATTTGCTTTTTACTGTCAACTTAAAGTATTTGTTTACTTGACCTGATTTTTTTCTACATTGATTTTAAAAATAAGATTTATTATTTGCAGTATTACAGTATCCATGCCAATATTCAGCTTTCCTGCAACACAGAAGCTCACTTTATGTGAAAATAAGGTCTTTGCAGGTGTAATTTATTGACATGATGTCATTCTGGGTTAAGGTGGATTTTGGATTTAGCAACGTGGTGTCCTCAACAGAAGGCCATTGCGTTGGGTAGCTTTCCATTCTTGTAACCACATGCCTGACATAACCAGTGAAAAGGAAGAAAGCTTTACTTTTACTTGCAGGTTCCAAGGATTCTGTCCATGATTGACTGACTTTAAGAGAAAGATCACAATAGAAGTGCTTCACCACAAAACGTTGCTCATCTCATGTCTTTCAGTCAGTAGAACAGTAAGAAAACCAGGCTGAAAGGGCAGGGCTGAGGACAGCCATGTCATTTCCTAGTCTTAACAACAAAACAATATGACACACTCTTTCTTGGTTACTTTTTATTCATTGCTGGGACAAAATGCCCAACACCCAAAATGAAGGAAGGAAAGGTTTATTTAGTTAACAGTTAGTGCAGGTTTCAGTCCATACTCAGCTGGCTCCAAGGCAGAGTGGGACATGGCAGAGAACAGACTTTCATGGCGGCAGCAAAGAGCAGAGATCAAAGGGAGTGGCAGCAGCTCAGGCGGCTAGCCAGCCTCTCTCCCCTTCTCACATTGTAGTGCAAATTACCTGCCCCAGGGAAGGTACAGCATCCACACCCACAATAATCAATCACAAACTCCAGAAGCCTCCCCATGCCTGCATGAGGCTTTGGGGAGACAACTAGACACAAACTATAACAATCTCTCAGCTAATTTTGTCTATCTGGAAATGTGGAATAAAATATCTCAATCATTCTAGCATTGCTGGTTATTTTCAATATGGCATTAATTCAGATTCTTTAAATGGCTGCTTCTTCCATACTTACTATTTACAAAGCACAGTGACAGCCACTCAATGAAAGCTCTTGTTATAATATATTAAGATGCCTTTCCTAGGGAACCTGTAAGGACCTCAGGGATGTTCAGAATCATACGTGCCCTGGTTCTCCCTCATACCACCCATATACCCTAACGCTAAAGGATGAAACTTGAAGCAAGTCTGCTAAGATTTTGTCCCTCATTTTATGCTTGCCATGGGGGGCATTCATACCCCACCCTGCTCACACAGATCTGTGTTCACACCAACACACTCAGTCCATGTACTTGGCACATATTGTTCCATCCTCCTGGTTGTCCTTCCCTGCACCGTCTGCTAGCAAATGGGCTGACTTCTTTGAATTGAGTTTCCCTACAACAGCTGCTATAAACTCTTCCTTCATTTCCTAACATCATCCCTCTGTGTCTCATCAATGTTCCCTCATTCTCCCTTTCTCCATGTACCACAGAGAGTTATAGATATTCACAGTGACATTCTTGCCCCCCCCTCGATGGTGAGCTCCCAAAACATACAGTATTTTCCATCATTGTTGCTACTTCTTCCAAGTTTAGAACAACGTTTAGTACATGAAATGCCCTTAACAACGATCTCTGAAGAGATGAGTAAGAAATATTCTAGAATCCATTTGATAATTATAAAGAAAATATGATTCTCTGGGAATAACAAATGTTGGTATTCAGGTGGATGCACTTAAGTGTCGTTGTTTCCTCTGAGAAAATAAATACTATTTTAATATGTTTTTGCAAAGAATCTTCTACCTTGGGGTGTTAGAAAGTGAAAATGGTGAGCCTTCTGAAAATTAATGTAATAGCCTGTCCCAAAAAAGGAATGTAAGTGTTCCGGGAATCCCCAGACCCAGTCCTAGCCCAGGCCCGGTGAGTGTGTGGGAGAGCTTATGGCTACTCTGTGCCAGTGGGACCTACTGGTCACAGCCCAAGAGCAGCATGGGTGAGACCCTCTTCCACGCCCTTGGGACACCCCCCACCACTCTGCAGCACCTCCCCCACCCCGAAGGCCGAGTAGGAATTTCTGCCACAAACTGCGAATCCCCAGCCCCAGTCCTAGCCCAGGCCCAGTGAGTGTGTGGGAGAGCTTCAGGTTACCCTGTGGTGGCAGGACATACTGGTCCCAGCCCAGGCGCAGTGTGGGTGTGACCCTCTTCCACCCGCTTGGGACATCGCCCACCACTCTGCAGCATCTCCCCTACACCACCAGCTCAGTAGGAATTTCTGCCACGTCCCGGGAACCCTCAGATCCAGTCTTAGCCCAGGCTCAGTGAGTGTGTGGGAGAGCTGCCTCTCCCCCCTACTCTACCTTGTCTCCTCCAGATTCAGCTCAGGCCTGGCATACAGGTCTGGGGTGAAACCCTGCAGCTGCAATCCCTGCAGAGAGTGTAGGGGGCAGAACCACTCAGCTAGTCCAGGAGCAGAACATCTTGCCACAGGGGCACAACAGGTTCACCCCCAAGGGTGACAGTAGGAAGGAGCTGAGCACAGCAGCCAGACCCAAGCCAGGCACAACTGGGTAAATCCAAACTTTGTACATCTGCACCTGAACTTCAGTACGTGCTAAGATTATAACTGCAACAAAGATCTACATCAAAGGTCAGAAGACAGTGCTACACAAAATGACAACGAGAAGGAGCAAAATGAAATCTCAGATCCCAAGCCCACCCATAACAAGTGTAGAGGACACTAACACAGAACCAACTGGGAATCACACAGCTGAAAGCAATGAATCAATGGCTTCTGAAATAAAGAAACAGCTGCA